>VZQC01014560.1:340983-506531 GCA_009823505.1 Rhizomys pruinosus
TTTATTTCGGTATGTATATCAATGTACTGTCTGCATGCAGGTTTGTGCACCCGTGTCGTGCAATGCCGCGGAGGTCAGAAGAGGGTCTCGGATTCCCCTGGAACTGGAGTTCTCCTGGAACTGGAGTTTCAGACGGCTCTCGGCCGCCATGTGGGTGCTGGGGATCGAACCCGGGTCCTCTGCAAGAGCGGTCGGCGCTCTTAACCGCTAGGCCGTCTCTCCAGCCCCGAAATATCACTTTTTATAATAATGTTTTATAATAGAAACATGTTTCACTTTTTAGAATCTTTCTCTGGTGTTTGTCTTTAGTTTGCTGATTAAACCACAGAGCCTTATGCTATAAATGTCATTTGTATTTTTAAAAATTATATTCCACTGTTAGGTGATAACTTTAAAACTATCTTTTAAAAAACTCTGTTATAGTTGCTACCATAACAGTTTGTGGTTTTTAATTATCTGGAATCAGCAATCATTTAAAATAAATCATATGAAGTTCAGCGTGAAAAAAAAATGTTTTAGGTAAATGATTGCCTTTTTGTCCTGTTTAGTACACATCAGTGATTGTCCATGTTTGGCCAAAGGACTTTTGTATCTATCGATGAGGGATTAAATATCTTGCTATTTCATCTATATATGGTTTCAATCACCTTTCCAAAAGTGACAAACTGAGTGTGGAAGTGCATCCCTTTTCCATCCCAGAACTTGGGAAGTAGAGGGAAGAAGACCCAAATGTAAAGGCTATGTGAGACCCTGTGTGAGATGAGGAAGAGGAGAGAAACTTTTATCTATTCCAGTGTTTCATAAGCCTGATGATGATGATGATGATTATACAGTGGTTTTTGGATTTTCTATGTATTTAATGGGTTGTGATAGTCTGTTTTCCCCTTTTACTGTTTTATTGTGTTCCTTAACTTCAGAATTTAATTATATAGGCTATAGCAGTGTTAATATGTATTGTACAGTAATGTAATCTGATGTTTATACTAATATTTATTCTCGTAACCAAATTCTATTTTAGTAGTATTGGTAGATATCAAAATAAAGTTTTCTTTTTTAATTTTATTTATTCTTTATGTGTATGAATTGCTGTCTGGGGTCTGGAGGGATGGCCTAGCGGTTAAGAGTGCCGACCGCTCTTGCAGAGGACCTGGCTTCGATCCCAGCACCCACATGGCAGCTGAGAACCGTCTGTAATTCCAGTTCCAGGGGAATCCAATACCCTCTTCTGACCTCTGCGGCATTGCACAACACGGGTGTACAGACGTCCATGCAGACAGTACATTCATACACATAAAAATAAAGAAATAAAAAATTAAAAAAAAAAAAGAATATGCTGTCTGCATGCGGGTCTGTTCACCTGTGTTGTGCAATGAGGTCAGAAGAGGGCATCAGATTCCCCTGGAACTGGAGTTAAAGATGGTTCTCAGCTGCCACGTGGGTGCTGGGGATCGAACCCAGGTCCTCTGTAAGAACAGTCGGTGCTCTTAACCACTAGGCCATCTCTCCAGCCCCCAAATAAAGTTTTCTTATCTGCAAGATATTCATGTGGGGGGTATGGAGAGATGCTTCAGCAGTTAAGAGGACTGACTCTTTACAAAGGACCTAGGTCAACTTCCCAGCACCCACATTGGCTAACAACCATTTTTTTTTATTTTTATTTTTTTATTTATTTCTGTATGTGTGTGAATGTACTGTCTGCATGCAAGTCTGTGCACCCGTGTCGTGCAATGCCGCAGAGGTCAGAAGCGGGCTTCAGATTCCCCTGGAACTGGAGTTCTCCTGGAATTGGTGTTTCAGACGGTTCTCGGCCGCCATGTGGGTGCTGGGGATCGAACCCAGGTCTTCTGCAAGAGCGTCGGCGCTCTTAACCGCTAGGCCATCTCTCCAGCCCCTAACAACCATTTTTAAATCCACTTCCAGGGGATCCGGCACCCTCTTCTGACTTCTGTGGGCATTGCATACATTTGGTCTGTATATATATATATTCGGGTAAAACACTCACACATAAGATAAAAAGAAATCCAAAAAGTTTTAGGCTATTATAGGAGCTGGAGAGATGGCTCAGACAGTAAGAGAACTTGCTGCCCTTACAGAAGACCTGAGTTCAATTCCCAGCACTCATATGACAGCTCACAACTATCTGTAATTCTAGCTACAGGAGATCTGACTTCACTGGACACAGGCATACCTATGGTGTACACACACACACACACACACACACACACACACACACACACCTATGTGTATGCACAAACACGCACGCACGCACGCATGCATGCAAATACTCATGCACATATAAAATAAATAAACCTGTTTTTAAAATATTCATGTAATTTCTCATTTCATGTGTTAATGAACTATAGTTCATTAAATTATGGTCATTTTCTATGTGTGTATATATATATGTATGTATGTATTATATGGCATGTGTGCACATGCGTGCACACACTATATATATATAAATATACACACACAGAGAAAATGACCATAATTTAACTATATATATATAGTATGTGCACATGTGTGCACACATGCCATATCATACATGTGAAGATCAGAGCACAACTGAGTGAGGTCTCTCCTTCCATTCTGTCCCTCTGTGAATCCCAGGGATTCAGATGGTCAGGCTTGGCTGCAAGGGCCTTTTACCCGCTGAGCCATGTCTCTGGCCTGCTTGTTTATTTTTTTTGAGATAAGGTCTTTTTATATAAGCCAGGCTGGGCTTGAAATGACTTCAGTCTTCTTGCCTCAGCCTCCTAAATGCTGGGAATAGACAGGCACAACCATGTCTGTCTTTTTCTTGTTTGTTTATTGCTTTTTTTCCCCCCCCTTCTGGTATTTAGAATCTACTTGACATAAGGAGTATACTTCACAGTTTAAGTCATGTTCCTGTGACATTCAGTAAATGTCATTAAATTGTCTTGACTAACTTAATGAACAAAGAAAATATGTACATTATGTGTAGATTTGCAACCTAGGGCATTTCTGTCCTGCTTAGATGTCATTTCAACCTTATAAATTTGATATTTTCTTTCCTAAATTGGCCATTTCATATTACTGTTGTCAGGTGGCCATAAGTGACTCTTTATCACAAGAATATTTGTTCATTGAAATCCACTTCATTATTAATGGCTAGAGAGACAAATCCTTAAGTTTTAGAAAAATCACAATCCTTATAGAGTCATGCTGTGAGGAAATATGTCAAAAGAAATGTGAAACACATCATTCCTACATCAGTTTTCCCTTGAAGCTATAGCCCCAAAGGAAGAAAAGAAAAAAGAGAACTCTATGGTGTGAGTTCAGGTTTACTACTATAAGTGTTCAAGAAAGGACTCAGTTACCATGGCAACAAATGCATGAATTTCAAGTGGAAAAATTTCAGCATATGGGACTGATAAAATTGTGGCATCCTTATTCTCTCTAGTACAGGATTGTTCTTTATCAACTTAAAATATTCTGAAACCCCCTGCTAAAATTAATTTAAAATTTTTTATTACATCTCTTTATCTGTGGGGGATTTAGGGGGGTAGGCACACTTGCACCATGGCATATGGCTAGAGGTCAGAGGAGAATTTGCAAAGAGTTTATTTCTCCATGATGTGGGTCCCAGGGGTTGAACTCAGGTCATGAGGCTTGGTGAAAGCTACCTTAACCCATTGGGCCATCCCACTGGGCTTAAAATTGATTTTTACAATATTTTTGTGATAACAGTTTTCTTTCTTTTTTTTTTAATTTTATTTATTTATTTCTGTATGTGTATGAATGTACTGTCTGCATGCAGGTGTGTGCACCCGTGTCGTGCAATGCCGCGGAGGTCAGAAAAGGGTGTCGGATTCCCCTGGGACTGGAGNGGCCTGGAACTGATATGTAGAGCAAGCTGTCCTTGAACTCACAGAGATCACCTGCTCTGCCTCCCAGTGCTGGGATTTAAGGGCCACCATCCTGGGCCACTCATGACTCTTCTAACTCCTTGATGTTTTTGGAGTATTTTGCATTTGCCTCTCTTGCAGCCATTTGATATTATTGTTTCCATGTCTGTTCTCTAGACCATCAACTTTTCAAGACCTTATTCAAGCTTATTCCCTCACAGACACCTTTTAAATATAATATGCATTTACTAGGCATTATTGGTTCAACAGTGTCTGATTCTGTTGTTGAGTGCCTAGTAATATTTTTATTTTGATGGTAGTATAACTGAGGTACTAATCAGATCATATCTTCCTTTAACTTTTTCCCCTAAATCTTTTTTCATGAAAGAACTCCATGAGCTGGTGAGATTACTCAGCAAGTAAAAAGACCTTTGGCTGATGGGCCTCATGACATGAGTTACATCCTTGGGACCTACATGGTGAAATGAAATGATCCAGGTGTAAAGGGGGGGGGGGTGTCATATGACAGTTACATTTATTTTAAAAAGTATTTACTTTTAAACATTAAAAATTGAAAAATAACAAAAAATATTTTAAAATTTTTTTAAAAGAAAAAACCTTCAGGAGAAGCAAGCTAGAAGCAAGCTGTAAATCTATTCGCTTCTGCAGGATGAGAGAAGTAACAAGACAGGAGAGAAACCTATTCCCCGTTTAGAGCCAGCATGGCGATAGCGCTGGTAGGAGGAGAGGTTGTGCTTTTCTGAAGAATCAGAAAAGCAGGCAGCAGACTTGTGGAAAGGACCATTTCTTTGGTGTGTAAACAATTGCCTGGGGTTGGGGTTGGGGTTGGGGTTGGTTCCTGGCAGGGAAAGTTCTCCATTTCATTAACACACTAGGTATTCCACCTCTCGATTTAGCATGGTCCTGTGACCAGGTGATACCGACCTGGGAAAAACTAGACAGTTTTGTCTTCTTCCAGGGCAGAGAGTTTCTTTTGTTCCCCAGAAGTTTTCTCTTAGAGGGCTTTTCTTCTTGTTACTGTAATACGAGAAAACAAGTTGTCCTTTTACCTCCATAGGTATGCCGGTATGTATGGCCTGCATGTAACACACTCCACACACACAACACACCACACAACACACACCACACACACTCCACACACACTACAAACTGTTTATAGAGCCTCTTATGTTCTTATAAAAAATAAAACCTATTGCCACTGATGAGTTGAATTACGCCCCGTCTGATGGACTGACGAAGTTTAAAAAAAAAAGTAATTTTCTAAGTTGTGAGAGAAAAATAAGTAAAAATTAAATTACCATGGCTGTGATTTGGTTCAGTGCTTGCCTAGAAATCCCTAGTAGAGGCATCTGTATACCTAGGGCAATCTGCATAGTCCTTGGTAGACAGAGATAAGCAGATCTGAAGTTCAAGATTATCTTTGATACTAGTGAGTTTGAGGCCAACAATCAAAACAACAAAAGCCTCACTTAATTACCAACATTATTTCTAGTTGTCTATTGCCAGATTTTTTAAAGATACATTACCATCCCCAGTAATTAATAGCGCCTTTCTGTTTTTGCCCCATATGAAAGTTGCATCTTTGCCTGAGATTTTAAGAAGAAAAATGTCTAGTTTTTTTTCTTTTCTCATTGTGATTCTCCATCTACTCTGCCAAGACTACATATGTTTATTGTCATATGTTCATTTATCCCTTGTTTTTTGGGGTTGTTTGTTTGTTTGTTTGTTTGAACAGGGTTCTCCCTGTAGCCTGGCCTGGAAACTCACTCTTGTAGACCCGGTTGGCTTTGTGAACTCACAGAGATCCCACCTGCCTCTGTCTCCTGAGCGGTATGGATTAAAGGCATGTGCCACCACGCCTGGCCTTAAAGATAGTCTTAGCTGGCCTGTGGATGCTGGGAATCCAACATGGTCCTCTGCAAGAGCAGTTCAGTGATTTTAACCGCTGAGCCATCTCCCAGACCTCATTCCCTGTTTTTATTTATTATTTATTTATTTATTTTTATTTTTGGTTTTTTCGAGGACAGGGTTCCTTGTAGACCCAACCGTCTGCAACTTCCACTCTGTAGGACCAGGCTGGCCTTGAACTCACAAACGATCCACCTGCCTCTGCCTCCTAAGTGCTAGATTTAAAGGCACCTGTGTGCCTACCCACACCCGGATTTATTCCCTATTTTAAAAAATGATTATTTTGCAACAGTCCATACAGGCATGCTAAAATGTGGGCTCTTTAGACATGTAGAATGTGTCTTGATAATTCTGATTTGATTTGCAAAGCCTTAAAGTCAGCACTCCTAAATGTAGTAGCACCTCTTCACATCTGAGAATGAGTTGGGTTCTCAAAGCTCTAGCCTCAGAATACCATGAACATCTCAGTAGCACCATGAGAATGGCCAAGCGGTTCTTGAAAAACTCCATGGCACCCTCACTTGAAACCATGTAACAGCAGCATCCTTACAGAGTTCATAGATGGTAAACAATAGCTTTTCTGTTTGCTAAATGCTGCTGACTTGTTCCCTATGTCCAGCCTTCTGTGTGCTGGATTTTGTACTTAGGTTGAGACTGTATGTATCACTGCTGATGTTTGCAAGCATCACTCCTGATTGCTACCTTCCTGTGACAACTAGTTGCAGATCTTTTTCTTCCTGAATTTAGAGGTGGTACACTACAGATATTCCTTACATGCTTACACACATGCACACCTCCTATTCAAACACATTTCTCTTCTTAAAAATATTTTTATGAATTCTCGAGCATTTCATACACGTATTTTGAGCCCAAGTTTAGACCACCTTCCCATCTGTCCACCTGGCCTCACTACTCCTTGTCTAATTTAATGTACTTTTTGTCACACACACACACACACACACAACACACACACCCAACACCACACACACACTTTGTATCCCCAAAGCTCTTGGGTGTGTGTCCATCCCTGAAGCCTGGTCAACCTACCAAAGGGCCTCCCCTAGATGAGACTGTCTCTCCCTGCTCCCAGCAGCCATTGGTGGCCAGTAGTCAGCTTCCAGTAGTTCCTCAACTAGGGGTTTGGGTTTCTTCCCCATTCCCGTTGCTTAGCTTACCCCAAGCTTTGAGCTTAGGTGGGACTTGTGAATTGTGTATGCTGTGAGTTCAAATGAGTAACTTCCCAGATGCCTAGAACACTCTTTCCTTGTGGTCTTCTACCACCTCTGTTTCACAGTCCTGTCTCTTATTTTATTTATTTATTTATTTATTCATTTATCATTTATTTATTTATTATTTTGGTGTTCTGATCTTAAGTTCTAGCCAAAGCCAAAAGTATCTTTTTATAGTATTTTATGTTCATGCCATAGTTAGGAACTCAGTTCCTATCTTAAAATTATTTGAATAGATGAATTTACTGGATTTCTGGGTTTGTTGTCGTTGTTGTTTGTTCCTGTTTTATGTGCCTTACCTATTTTGTAAAATTATGAAGAGGAAATCTTTGCCCTAGATTGTTTCAGTTACAGCTATTAAATGTGGTGATGTCATAAGATGGCCCTTCCTGCCCTCGTTTTATTAAATGTGTGGTGATGTCATAAGATGGCCCTTCCTGCCCTCGTTTTATTAAATGTGTAGTGATGTCATAACATGGCCCTTCCTGCCCTCATTAAATGTGTGGTGATGTCATAACGTGGCCCTTCCTGCCCTCGTTTTATTAAATGTGTGGTGATGTCATAAGATGGCCCTTCCTGCCCTCGTTTTATTAAATGTGTAGTGATGTCATAACATGGCCCTTCCTGCCCTCGTTTTATTACTCATCACTTTTGGGAATGTGCTTTCTTACAAAATAAGTTCTCCAGGTAATGTTTTCAATATATCACATTGTAATTCATAGGTTCTCTTTGGAGGTAAAATATCACTTTTTTTTTTTTTTTTATAATTTTTTTTTTTTTTTTTTTTTTTTTTTTATTTCGGTATGTATATCAATGTACGTCTGCATGCCAGGTTTGTGCACCCGTGTCGGGCAAGCCGCGGAGGTCAGACGAGGGTCCTCGGATTCCCCTGTCACCTGGAGTTCTCCTGGAAACTGGAGTTTCAGCGGCTCTCGGCCGCCATGTGGGTGCTGGGATCGAACCCGGGTCCTCTGCAAGAGCGGTCGGCGCTATTAACCGCTAGCCGTCTCTCCAGCCCCGAAATATCACTTTTTATAATAATGTTTTATAATAGAAACATGTTTCACTTTTTAGAATCTTTCTCTGGTGTTTGTCTTTAGTTTGCTGATTAAACCACAGAGCCTTATGCTATAAATGTCATTTGTATTTTTAAAAATATATTCCACTGTTTGTGATTGATAACTTTAAAACTCTTTTAAAAACTCTGTTAAGTTGCATACCATAAAAGTTTGTGGTTTTTAATATATGGAGTCAGCTCATTTTAAAATAACTCCTATGACGTTCGCGTGAAAAAAAAAATGTTTTATGGTAAATGATTGCCTTTTTGTCCTGTTTAGTACACATCAGTGATTGTCCATGTTTGGCCAAAGGACTTTTGTATCTATCGATGAGGGATTAAATATCTTGCTATTTCATCTATATATGGTTTCAATCACCTTTCCAAAAGTGACAAACTGAGTGTGGAAGTGCATCCCTTTTCCATCCCAGAACTTGGGAAGTACAGTAGATGGAGAAGACCCAAATGTTAAAGGCTATGTGAGGACCCTGTGTGAGATGAGGAAGAGGAGAGAAACTTTTATCTATTCCAGTGTTTCATAAGCCTGATGATGATGATGATGATTATACAGTGGTTTTTGGATTTTCTATGTATTTAATGGGTTGTGATAGTCTGTTTTCCCCTTTTACTGTTTTATTGTGTTCCTTAACTTCAGAATTTAATTACATAGGCTATAGCAGTGTTAATATGTATTGTACAGTAATGTAATCTGATGTTTATACTAATATTTATTCTCGTAACCAAATTCTATTTTAGTAGTATTGGTAGATATCAAAATAAAGTTTTCTTTTTTTCAATTTTATTTATTTTTATGTGTATGAATTGCTGTCTGGGGTCTGGAGGGATGGCCTAGCGTTAGAGTGCCGACCGTTTGCAGAGGACCTGGCATTCGTCCCCAGCACCCACATGGCCGCTGAGGAGAACCGTCTGTAATTCCAGTTCCAGGGGAATCCAATACCCTTTCGACTCTGCGGGCATTGGCACAACAACGGGTGTAAGCGTCCCTGCAGACAGTACATTCATACACATAAAAAATAAAGAAATAAGGCGGAGAGATAGCCTAGCGGTTAAAGAGCACTGACGATCCTTGCAGTAGGACCCGGTTTCGATCCCAGCACCCCACATGGCGGCTACGAACTCTGTAACTCCAATTCCAGGAGAACTCCAGTTCAGGGGAATCCGCGACCCTCTTCTGACCTCCGCCAGCATTGCACGACACTGGTACACAGACTTGCAGGGACAGTACACTCATACCACATACAAAAATAAATAATCAAAAAAATTAAAACAAAACAAATAAAGAAATAAACAATACAAAAAACACAGAATATGCTGTCTTGCCTGCGGGTTGTTCACCTGTGTTGTGCAATGAGGTCAGAAGAGGGCATTCAGATTTCCCCTGGAACTGGTGTGTTAAATATTGTTTCTCAGCTGCCACGAGGGTGCTGGATTTCCCGGGAACCCCGGGTCCTCTGTAAAACAGTCGGTGCTCTTAACCACTGGCCTCTCTCCAGCCCCCCCAAATAAAGTTTTCTTATCTGTAAGATATTCATGTGGGGGGTATGAGAGATTGCTTCAGCAGTTAAGAGACTGACTCTTTACAAAGGACCTAGGTCAACTTCCCCAGCACCCACATGGCAAAAAAAAAAAAAAACCATTTTTTTTTTTTTTTTTTTTTTATTTCTTTCTGTATGTGTGTGAATGTTACTGTCGCATGCAAAGTCTGTGCCCTTGTGTCGTGCAATGCCGCAGAGTCAGAAGCGGGTTGGCTTCCTCAGATTCCCCTGGAACTGGAGTTTCTGGAATTGTTTGTTTCAGGACGGTTCTCGGCCGCCATTGTGGGTGCTGGGTCGAACCCAGGTCTTCTGCCAGAGCGTCGGCGCCTTTAAACCGCTAGGCATCTCTCCAGCCCCCTAACAACCATTTGTAAATCCAATCCAGGGGATCCGGCCACCCTCCTTCTGACTTCTGTGGGATTGCATACATTTGGTCTGTATATATATATATTCGGGTAAAACACTCACACATAAGATAAAAAGAAATCCAAAAACTTAGGCTTTATAGGAGCTGGAGAGATGCCTCAGACATTAAGAGAAAACTTGTGCCCTTACAGAAGGACCTGAGTTCAATTCCCAGCACTCATCTGACAGCTCCACAACTATCTGTAATTCTAGCTACAGGAGATCTGACTTCACTGGACACAGGCATACTTATGTGTGTAACCCCCCCACACACACACACACACACACACACACACACACACACCCTATGGTAGGCACAAATCACGCACGCACGCACGCATGCATGCAAATACATATTCTCACACATACACACACAAAAAAAAAAAAACCTGTTTTTAAACTTATTCATGTAATTTTCCTTTCATGTGTTCATGAAACTATAGTTATTAAATTATGGTCATCTTTCTATGTGTGTATTTTGTATGTATGTTATGTATTTATATGGCATGTGTGCACTTGGTGCCACACTATATATATCTAAATATACACACACAGGAAATAAATTGACCATAATTTAACTATATATATATGTGTGTTGGTTATGTGCATTGTGTGCACACATGCCATATCATACATGTGAAGATCAGAGCACAACTGAGTGAGGTCTCTCCTTCCATTCTTTCCCCCCCCTGTGAATCCCAGGGATCTCAGATGGTTAGGATTGGCTTGGCTGCAAGGGCCTTTTACCCGCTGAGCCATGTCTCTGGCCTGCTTGTTTATTGTTTTTTGAATTAAGGTCTTTTTATATAAGCCAGGCTGGGCTTGAAATGACTTCAGTCTTCTTGCCTCAGCCTCTAAATGCTGGGAATGACAGGCACAAACCATTGGTCTTCTTTTTCTTGTTTGTTTATTGCTTTTTTTCCCCCCCCCTTTGGTATTAGATAATCTACTTGACATAAGGGAGTATACTTCACAGTTAAGTTCATGTTCCTGGGACATTCATGTAAATGTCTTATTGTTCTTGACTAACTGATGAACAAAGAAAATATGTACATTATGTGTAGATTTGCAACCTAGGGCATTTCTGTCCTGCTTAGATGTCATTTCAACCTTATAAATTTGATATTTTCTTTCCTAAATTGGCCATTTCATATTACTGTTGTCAGGTGGCCATAAGTGACTCTTTATCACAAGAATAATTTGTTCATTGAAATCCACTTCATTATTAATGGCTAGAGAGACAAATCCTTAAGTTTTAGAAAAATCACAATCCTTATAGAGTCATGCTGTGAGGAAATATGTCAAAAGAAATGTGAAACACATCATTCCTACATCAGTTTTCCCTTGAAGCTATAAGCCCCAAGGAAGAAAAGAAAAAAGAGAACTCTATGGTGTGAGTTCAGGTTTACTACTATAAGTGTTCAAGAAAGGACTCAGTTACCATGGCAACAAATGCATGAATTTCAAGTGGAAAAATTTCAGCATATGGGACTGATAAAATTGTGGCATCCTTATTCTCTCTAGTACAGGATTGTTCTTTATCAACTTAAAATATTCTGAAAACCCCTGTCAAATTAATTTAAAATTTTTATTAAACCAATCTCTTTATCTGTGGGGGATTTAGGGGGGTAGGCACACTTGCACCATGGCATATGGCTAGAGGTCAGAGGAGAATTGCAAAGAGTTTATTTCCCATGATTGTGGGTACCAGCGGGTTGAACTCAGGTCATGAGGCTTGGTGAAAGCTACCCTAACCCATTGGGCCATCCCACTGGCTTAAAATTGATTTTTTACAATCTTTTGTGCTAACAGTTTTCTTTTTTTTTTTTAAATTTTATTTATTTATTTCTGTATGTGTATGAATGTACGTCTGCATGCGGTGTGTGCACCCGTGTCGGTGCAATGCCGCGGCGGTCCAGAAATCGGGTGTCGAATTCCCCTGAGACTGGAGTTACTCCTGGATAATTGGAGTTTCAAGTAGGTTCTTGGCCGCCATGTGGGTGCTGGGGATGAACCCAGGTACCTCTTGTACAGCGGTCGAGCTGCTGCTTAACCCTAAGGCCTCTCTCCAGTTTTCAAGTGACTTAATATACCCAAGAGAGCATACCTTCATAGATCTACTATGCCCAAAGATAAGTATTTGATTTGACATAAAAATTCCTTTCCATGACTAGGGTGACCCATTCAGTGTGTAAAGTGCTTGCTACTCAAGGCTAGGCACCTGAGTTTGGATCCCTAGCACCTACCTAAAATCTATGCTGCACCGGGCGTGGGGCACCACCACCTTTAATCCCAGACCTTGGGATGTAGAGGCAGGTGGAGCTCTTGAGTTAAAGGCCAACCTGCTCTACATAAAGAGTTCCAGGGAGACCTTGTCTCAAAACACACACACACACACACACACACCACACACACACACAAAAAAAAAAAAAAAAAAAAAAAAAAAAAAACCACCCACCAACTTGCTGGGTAGCTTGCTTCTGTAACCAAGTTTAGGAGGTGAGGGGACCTGAGACAGACATATTCAAGGGTTCGCTGGCCAGCGAGTTTAAAATGGCAAGCTTGAGATTCAATGAGATAACCTGTTTCAAAAACTAAGATGGGGGCTGGAGAGATGGCCTTGCGGTTAAGAGTGCCGACTGCTCTTGCAGAGGACCCGGGTTCGATCCCCAGCACCCACATGGCAGCCGAGAGCCGTCTGAGACTCCAATTCAGGGAGAGCTCCAGTTCCAGGGGAATCAGACGCCCTCTTCTGACCTCCACGGCATTGCATGACACGGGTGCACAAACTTGCATGCAGACAGTACATTCATACACATACAGAAATAAATAAAATTAATTTAAAAAAATTAAAAAAAAAACTAAGATGAAGAGAGAGAGGAAGACATTTGACAACTTCTAGTCTCCACAATTGTACACGTGCATGTGAAAGCACACCCACATATACATGTGCAAACATGCATATAACACACATACACAAACTTAAATAAATCTTCTTTTTCTAATCTATACTGCATCTTTGCTATATGCTAAGTAAAATGATAAATAGTTTAATGTATTTCGAGTTCTTGACAGTAGAAAATGACCTGGCACTTTATAGATTCCCTTGCTGTAAATGCTTTCTAACTCCAGTAGAGGAAAGCTGTTAAGCTTTAAGTGCTCTGTCATATTTGCAGGCTTTTACAGCAGAAGAGAACAGCAGTCAGCAATGATGATGGAAAACGATGGCAGGTAGACTTAAAACACCATAAAGCACAGACGATTGTGTGTAATGCCTTGAATTGAATCCTTTTTGAATGAAATGATCAGCCATATGTGCCACTCTGAGGGACCCTGTAAGAAGAGGAGAAGAAATGTGCCCTAATGCTAACTGTGCATGAAATTGCAGTGTTAGGAGATATTGACCAGATGTTTCAATCTCAACAAATAGCTTGTTATGTGACTGAGTGAAAATATCTTTTGCTGCTTTGATCACATATACCTTGAAGGAAGGGATAATTTAATAGAGGCTGTCAAAGTTCATCATTGTCAATAAACTTTGACTTGACCTTTGCCTTATGTTTTTGATGTTGCTGCTGATAGGTGTTGATGGGCAGATGTTTACTGCCTTGAGGGGTTTTTGCTTTTTATAAAGTGCATGCTAGAAATAGTCAAGGAGAAGGATGTTTCTCAGTTCTTCTTTTGCTCCTTGGTTGTTAGTTGGCATGCTTTTTTGGATTCTGGAGGATTTCCGGGCAGAATGACATTCTTTACTAAAAGGTCACTGGCTTTCCTCTAAAGGTTTCTTTCTCACCTCTCCTTTCAGTCAGTTGTAGTTTGCTGCTGTGCATTTTCATGGTGATTTTTCTTTGAGATCAGTATATTCTGTACTTTGAATAGCTGGAAGTGGTAAATCCCTGGAGCATCATTATTATTTCCTGATGGGTACAGCTAAAGACTGTAGCTAGAGAGTAGGTTACTTGTACCAAGTCACAGAGTTACTCCCTTTCAAGCCTGTTATTTAACACACTCGACCTTCCTGGATACTTTTCTTTGCTTGTTTCTCACTTTTTAGATCAAGAGTAGTGATTATGAGGATGCTTTCTAAAATCAGACAGGCCTGCCATGCCGTCATCCTACCCTTTCCTAGTTTTCACCTATAAAGTGGAGTAAGACTAGGGACCTTAGACTTAGTGTTCAGATTAAATGAGATATCTATACAAAATTCCAACATGATGCTCAACACGTACTAAATATTCAAACTTTTTATTATTTATTTTTTGTTATGTTGGGGATTGAACTCAGGGCCTCAAGCAGACTAAACAACATTCTCTCACTGTCCCAGTTCTCAGTGATTTAACTTAAAAACTATTATTGTTGTAGCTCATTATTGATGAATCATAGTATTTTTAGCTAAAGATTTGGCATCTGGAATTTGCACAGTTTTTCTTAAGTTATCTGAGGAAAACATTTCAAGTATATGAAAAAAACTGATTTTTATAATTTTAAATTAGGCTAAGATGTAATTGAATGAAAAGTCCTTCAAATTTCAGAGCACTTCGTGTTACCAATCAACTCCTTTCATTTAAAATTGCTTAAGTATGTACCTACCCTAAAATTTAATCAAGTTACTGTGGGCTGGAGAGATGGCTCAGCAGTTAAGAGCACTGGCTGTTCTTGCAGAAGACCTGGGTTCAGGGAATCCAGCACCCTCTTGTGTTGCACAACATGGGTGTAGTTACTTACATGCAGAAAAAAAAAAATACACATAAAATAACAAAATATTTAAAAAGACAAGCAAAAATTTTCTTATAAAACATTTACTCATATATAAGTGAACGTGTAGTTTCAACTAATGTGTGGAAATATTGACTTCTGACTATAAAGACAAAAAAATTTAAGTATTCCTTGTTTGAGCCAACTTAAAAGAAAGACTTCATTATGCATAACCAAGAAACTGAAGGTAAAAATAGTGGCAGGAATATATCTATTTTTTTATTTTTTATGCCTATGACTATACTGTCTACATGTTAGGTAGGTGCACCCGTGTTGTGCAGTTCTGCACAGGTCAGAAGAGGACGTCAGATTCCCCTGGAACTGGAGTTAAAGATGGTTCTTAGCTGCTATGTGGGTGCTGAGAATTCAACCCCGAGTGCTAATCATTCAATTTCAGATATAAATTGAGGCTACCTATTTTTGTTCATCTTAAGTTAATTCAGTGACAGTTTCAAATGCTATGAAATGTTTTTGAAAAATCATAATTTCAGGGTTGGAGAGGTGTCTCAGGCTGTCAGCATGTACTGTTCTTGTAGAGGACCCATGTTCTGTTGCCTCATTGGGAAGCTCACAGCTCCTTGCAATTCCAGTTTGAGGGGATCTGAAACCCTCTTCTGGCCTCCACAGGCACTTGCACTCATGTATAGATACCCACAAAGAGGCACATATGCATAAACATTATTTAAAATGTAAAAATAAAATAGCAAGTGTAATAATTTATACAGTATTCTTATTTTTTTTATGTGTATGAGTGTACTGTCTGCATGTACAGTCTGCATGTACAGTCTGCATGTAGGTCGGTGCACCAGTGTCGTGCATTGCTGCAGAGGTCAGAAGAGGGTGTCTGTTCCCTTGGAACTGGAGTTAAAAAGACAGTTCTTAGCTGCCATGTGGGTGCTGGGAATCGAACCTGGGTCCTCTGCAAGAGGAGTTGATGCTCTTAATTGCTGAGCGGTTTCCAGCCCTTGTTTTTCTTTTTCTTTTCTTTTTTTTTTTTATCAGTCTGTAAACCAATTTGTTTAATATACACATATTTACTTTTACTAAGTCCTAAAACACCATGTATCCTGTAGACAGTGTCTAGGCGAAACTGGGTACTTGCTGAACTCATGTCAATTAAATATGCCTTAATCAAATATACACCTGTGTCCCTTTCCCATCCATACCCCCTTCCCAATTCACCATTTCAGTCCATTTTCTGATGCAGTCTTTCTGTTGTTGTTCTTTTACTATGCATCCCTCTCAATGAGAAATATTTATATCTGGGTTGTTGGTACTAGCATCCACATATGAGGGACACCATTTGTCATTTGTTTTTCTGGGACTGTGTTACTTCACTTAACATAATGTCTTCTAGCTCCATCCATTTACCTGCAAAGTTCATGATGTTATCCCTCTTTACCGCTGCATAGAACTCCATTGTATACATGTACCACATTTTCTCTATCCACTCGTCAGTTGAGGGGCACCTAGGCTGGTTCCAGCTTTTTGCTATTGTGAACAGAGCTGCAATAAACATAGCTGTGCATGTATCTTTGCAGTAAGTTGTGTCTTGTGGGTATATACCCAGGAGTGGTATGACTGGGTCAAATGGAAGGCTCATTTTGAGTCTTCTAAGGGTTCTCCACACTGCTTTCCATAGTGTTTTTCTTAAACAGACGAAAGTTTCCTTAGCATACTTTTTAGCTCTTCTGTATTCTGCCTTTATTGCTACTGGCTCCATGTCCTTCCTGTGAGTAGCCTAATCATTTTTAGTAATTTCATGAAATCTTTAAATCCTCTCCTGAAAAATACATCACAGTTAGATGCCACATGTCTAGGCCGAGATGGCTGAGCTTGCCATGCACAGCTGATAGCCTGGGTTTGATCCCTGGAACCACATAAGGTAGAAGGAGAGAACAAACTGCACGAAGTTGTCATCTGACCTTCACATGTGTGCCATGGCACCTGCACCCACACATACACATTATGCATAGACATACTAATAATTTTTAAAGTATTCAGAAGAAATAGCAATTGTAGTAATGCTATCAACAATGTAATTACTGTAGTAGGAATCATAATTATAATTAAATATTTTCCTATGCCAACTTAATGCCAGATTCTATGCTAAACCTATCCAAATGGTTATATTGTCAGTGACATCTCCAAATAAAGTGTACTCAATATACTTTGTGTTCTTTAGATAAATTCAAGAAAAACTGGTCAGAATGGGAAGATGCTGGGTTGTGTGTGTGTGTGTGTGTGTGTGTGTGTATACTTAAGTACATGTTTATACACATTTGTGGAGAAGCATGTGAAGGCTGAAGGTAGATATCAGGTATTTTGGTGTTTTCCTCAGTTACTCTCAATGTGGATCCCTGGCTGGCCTGGAACTTGCTAAGTAGACCAGGCTGGTCCTCAACTCATAGAGATCTGTCTGCCTTTGCCTCCTGAGCACTGAGATTAAACATACATTTCCACACCCAGCTTTGTGACTGCTTTTATGCAATGTCTAATGACAACTGGAAAGTTTTAGGAAAATGTAATAGAAGTATTTGAGCTAAGATTGGTAATCGGGAAACTTGACAAGGCTTCTTTTAAAAATTTTTTTATTATGGGGCTGGAGAGATAGCCTAGCAGTTAAGAGCACCGACTGCTCTTGCAGAGGACCCGGTTCGATCCCCAGCACCCACATGGCGGCTGAGAACCATCTGAAACTCCAATTCCAGGAGAACTCCGGTTCCAGGGGAATCCGAGACCCTCTTCTGACCTCTGCGGCATTGCACGACATGGGTGCACAGACCTACATGCAGACTTGCAAGTATACAGATGGTCTCTGGAATACCAGAGAGTGTTTCCAAAGGCCACTAAACCAATAAAGCAAATATAGATCTCCTTGAGTCAAGCAAGACTCCTCCGTCAGCGCCAGCTACACCTCACCTGCTTGGAAATACTGTGCAGCAGTGGCAGCCATATGCCTGTATATTCCAAATCTAATTGGCTATTGGCTCTCTCCTTGGAGGAATAACCCACGGCTGATACCACAAGCTTACGTCCTCTAGTGGTTAGGAGATGTTATAAGCCACAGTAAGACCCTGGCATATTTAACAGAAAAAAAATGTAATTCACGGATTAACATACCATCCAAACATCTGTGTCTATACCAAAGTAACCTACCATAACAATTAGTACTGTTTAAATACCTATATATCTAATTGCTTGTGCTTCATTAGTGGCATCGAAAGGTTATTCCTGGACAAACTGTTAGCCCATGAAAGGAAACAGCCAGAATTGACCAGAGTCCAAGACAACAGCTCCAGAGAAAGTAGACTGTTTTGCTTCTCATCCACCTGTGCCCCTTTTCTAAGCCTAGGGAACAATCTGCGGAAGAAGGGGCTTGGTAGAATGTAAGGGCTGTGATTGGGGTGAATGGTGAGATTACAACAATATAGTCTGGACACTCATTGGATCAACTTGATTGAACATACAAGCCCTCCCTGCTGGATGGTGGGACCCATGGGCTGTGTGGGTTTGGGCACAACTGCTTGCAAATTGGTTTTACATGAAGGATGCTTGTACTCATAAATTATCACTTATTGTTAAAAAAATGAAGAAAAAAACAGAGAAAGATGCAGGAAAGTTATGGCAGAATGCATGATCTGGGGCATTGCACGACACGGGTGCACAAACCTATATGCAGACAGTACGTTCATACACATACAAAAAAAAAAACAAAAAAAAAGAAAGAAAATTGAGACCTAAGGGCTGCAGGTGCATCTCAGTTGTAGAGTGCTTGCCTAGCATGCACAGACCTCTGGGTTCAATCCCCAGCATTGCATAAGCTGGGTGTGGTGGTACATGCATGTAATCTAGAATGTGGGAAAGGAGAAGAGAGGAGAGGGGAGTGGAGGAGAGGAGAGGGGGGGAGTATGAAATGAAAGCTGGGAAGGAGTACTGAGTATTTATATCTTAGGATGGTCTCAGAGAGCTGGTTAAGTCATAAACCTGTTTATATTTGAGCCCTGCTTAGGAAACTAGGACATTGTAGGAAGATCACTCAAAATGTAGTAGATCAGGGGAAAAACAATACGAAGACAGGGAGATGCCTGAAAAGGCTTTCCAATGGCTCTGGTACAGAGAACGAATATTAAGGGACTGTTGATGGGTACAAGTTTCTCTTTTAATTGATTGGAGTTCAATGGTAGTTATAGCTACATAACCTAAATATACAGGAAACAACTGAATTGCACATCTTAAAGTAGTGAGTTTTATAGTATATGGACATGTTTCAATTTTAAAAATCAAAAAAGACCTTTTGTGGTACTCTAATTCAAAGAAGATTGTACCTTGCAGTCAAGTGGCGATAATGTCGACAGAAATAGAAATGGATCAATTTAGTAGGCAAGGAGGGTTCACTGGGTACTTGGATATTCAGGTCAGTCATCTGAAGACAGATCTAGACAGAAAATAGAGGTGAAGGGTCTCTGCATGCAGATGGTAATTGAAAGCAGACTATATCCAGAGAAAGTCCTAAGAGTGAGAACAGGTAATCCTGGAATCTAGGGACACTAAAGGATAAGAAGCAAAGCATGGGGCTGGAGAGATGGCCTAGCGGTTAAGAGCGCCAACTGCTCTTGCAGAGGACCTGGGTTCGATCCCCAGCACCCACATGGCTGAGAACCGTCTGTAACTCCAATTCCAGGAGAACTCCAGTTCCAGGGGAATCTAACACCCTCTTCTGACCTCCTAGGCATTGCACAACACAGGTGCACAAACCTACATGCAGACAGTACATTCATACACAAAAATAAATAAATAAAATTTAAAAAAAGAAGCAAAGCTTGCATAATGCATGGAGGGATGTCACATTACTAACTATACTACTACATAGTAATGTCCAACAAATAGTGGACTGTTAAAAAATATTCATAACTGGCCATAGTGGCACACACCTTTAATCCCAGGACTCAAGAGATAGAGTCAGGCAGATCTATTTGAGTTCCAGGCCAACCAGGAGTACATTAGTGAGGCACTGTCTCACAGACACACACACACACAATTCATGGGAGGGAAGAGAATTAGTATAGACGTTTTGTCCTATCTCAATGTCCCATTCTTAACGTCTTTGCTAGTACTTGACTGAGCTGCCTTAGACACTTGTATTATTTTATTGTGTTCATGATAATTCTGCAAGAAAAATCTGAAAGTAGATATCACCCTGCTAGATTAATTTATTTTAATTTGACTATCAAGTTCTTAGTTCTTTTTCCTACCAGAAAATAATTTCCCAAAATGCATTTTGTAAAAGTGAAAAAAAATGTATCAATAAAAATAACCAAAGGACCATTATTGGGAGTAATATTAGGCCTATTATAAGTTTATTGCCAATAGGGAAAATGGAGCAGTTTTATCAGGAGTAGGCATAGTCGTCTAGTTACTAAGCAAAAGTGGATAATCTTTGTTTTGTTGTTGTTGTTGTTGTTGTTGTTGTTTGTGGACCTTTTGGTAGTGCGGGCTGGCCCAGAACTCAGATCTGACTGTCTCTGCTTCAAGAGCTGGGATTTGAGGTTTGTGTCACCAACACCCTTCCTAAGAATTAATTCTTAATATCTCTGAGAATGGTGTCTCAGTCAGTCACATAGTAGTGGCACATTCATCTGAGATGAGAATCACTCCTTTAAACAGTACGTGTTACTTTCCTAGTCAGCTTACTTAAGTGGGGGGTTTTTTTGGTTTTGTTTTAGTGTGTGGGAGGGGTGGGGGTGAGCATATTCTGATGTCAGAGGACATCTTTGGAGTCAGTTCTCTCCTTCCACCCTTACCTGCTGAGCCATCTCACCCTACTTCAGTTTTCTTTCCCTGTTCTTCATTTGTTGCATGGTTACTGCTCTGTCCCAGTTTCACCTCCCCTCTCCCCCAGGTGTGGGTTGTTGTTTTTTGTTTTGTTTTGTTTTGTTTTGTTTTGTTTTGGTTTGGTTTTCCTGAAGTGCCTCGCTGGTGTCTCTGTCTTAAAATTTCCCGTTTTGGCTTATCTTTCCAGTATTTTAGTATCTGAGTGTCATTCTTCATCATTCAGTTCTGAATTGAATTAAAGTATATGACATTACCTTATAAATGACTGGCTCTGAGGCATCATTGACAGTTATATTGTCCTAAATATTGCATTTGGGTGATGAAGAGAACATTCATCTTAAAGGTGAAGTTAATATTAATAGCAGTCTTTCAATATGTTGTTAAAGACTCTTTATGGGAAGCTTAGTATGTCATTTATTCAGCACCTATTTAAATTCAGTTGTAAATTTTCCCCATCTGGTTCCTTACTTTTAATAAGGCATCAGCATTTATAATCTCTCTCATTTGCTGAAAACCCTTTGTGTGCTTTTATTATACATACAGGACGATGCTTAAACTTCTTAAGGTGACATTTCATTATCTTCCCTAGGCCTACATGTCCCATTAGGCGTTTCTCTCCTATATAGTTGCTCTATCATTATACTCCTGGTATTCTTTTAGTTAGTTCTTTATTATTTTTTTTATTAACACATGCTTGTTTTTCCAAACTGTGTGCTTGTAAGGCCCTCTATGTTGCTGTAGCAAACCATACAAAATCCACAGGATATTTTACATTTTCAAGGGGAATAAAATGATATCCGTCAGTCCAGCATGCCACACTCTTCCACATGTCCTTTTACCATTAGAGTGCTATATTGCTTTCAGTGCCATCATCAGTATTTGGAAGAAAAATTTCATTTGTAGTTTCTGTAATTAAAAGATGCAGCTTAAAAATCAAGGTGAGGCAGTAAATGAGGATACTGGGGATCAGTCTGATTCTGGTTTTGGTGGGGTTTTTTATTATTGTTTAGGGGAGGTCACAGAGTTTCCCTGTAGCACAGCTGGCTGGAAACTCACTATATAGACCAGGCTAGCCTTGATCTTATTTCCACCTGCCTCTGCCAGGATTAAAAGCCAGCACCACCACACCTGGCAGTCAGCCTATTTCTGAAACTGAAGAATTTTGTAGTGTAAACAGATACTAGTTGTTAGAAAAATAAATATTTTTGGTTGGAACTACTTCCTTAATAAATGAGGTTTCTTTTGCCCTGGGGCACTATGCTCAAACTCATTAAACATACTGTGTTCTATGCTATTTGCCTTTCTTTCTGATTTCTAATCATGTCTGAAAACTGAGACATATTTTTCAAAAACCATCTGATAATGCCTCATCTCTCTGGAAGCCTTTTCTGTTCCCCTCAGCTGTAATTGATNATGGAGAGAAACAAAAAAGAAATAAAAACCAAATGACAGCCAGAAACTCCTGAGGGGACTAACCGTCCTTCCTAGAAGCTTAGGCAATTACCCTAGAATACGGATAGAGAGTATCTAGACTAGCTTCGAGTTGTAAACAGGGAAGAGCTTGTCTCAAAAAAAATCTAGAGGGGCTGGGCAGTGAATTTTAGGTGAACACTTGCTTTTAAGCAAGGTATGAGGCCCAGGCTTTAAATCCCTAGCCAGATGTAGCAAACAACAAAAACAGAAGATCAATAATACAGAAGTTCGAGGATATCTTGTGAAAGCTAAAAAATTACATAAAATGGTACATGCTTTCTTACTGAAGAAAAGAAGACGGGCATGGGTGGCATGCCGTTAATCCCACACTCCAGAGGCAAGGCAGGTGTTCTGTGTGATGAGTTGTGCCCAGGTTTCTATAGTGAGTCTACTTCTCGAGGTCCAGCCAGGATGACAAGTGATGAGCGCCTCTAGGTCCCAAATACCAGCAATAGCCAATCATCATCAATCAACAAATAATACAAAGATCTATCCATACCAACCCGTAGTGATTCATTGAGTGGTTTTACAACCTGAGAGTCTAACAGCAAAAGGATAATCAACAAAAAGAACAACGTATTTCCAACCATGTGCTGTATGAAAATTTAATATACAGGAATATATAAGAAACCGCTATAACTCAACAATCAAAACAATGACCCGGATTAAAAAAACGGCAAATGAACGTTGAACAGGTATGGATTTACTAAAAGTAGTTACACTGGCAATACGACTAAGAAGAATGACGGCCATGCGAATTTCAGGGTGTGAGGAATACACAAATAAAACAAACAGAACAAATAGATGTCAGTACTACCTGATCCGGAATAGCACTATAATGAAGAGGGACATGAGAAAGTGCTGGTGAGGGATGGAGAGAAGCCCTGGTGCGGCATCAACTAGAAAACAAAACATACGGAAACAAGCACAATGCCGACTCCACACTGGATAGCAGGCAAACAGGGCTGACAGCTCTGACAGAAAGGAAAGGAAACAAGGTGGGCTCTGATCCCATGTAGACCCTGCAGTCAGTAATTTCCTGATTGGAGGGATCAGGGAGCAAGAAGCCAAAAGAACCCTGGTATTCTCAATGAAATTACTGGACACAGATAAGCACTGAAGGAGAGCCAGGAAAAGAAAGTAAGAAAATAAATTTCAAGAGTAGTGAGCTACCTATTTGGTAGTTTACTCTTGAAACTGGCTGCCCATAACCTGTACACACTTCAGGTATATATGAAATAATAAGGAATCTATACAAATACTTTCATAATATAGAAAAACATATGTAGCTATGCATGGTGGTGAATGTCTGTATCCTATCACTGGGAAATAGTATTAAAGGTTCACTTGGCTATACAATGAATTTGAGCCTGCCTGGGCTACATGATATCCATCTCAAACAAAATCAAAAGTCAAATAATCAAAATTCAAATCAGTATTTAAAAAAATCAAATACATTGTTGCAATATCACAGGGGCAATTAAATTAAAATTAAGAAAACAGTATTTGCTGTTATTAAAACAAATATATGCAAAACAACATAGGTATAAACAGGAAATACTACAGGTCAAAGCTATACTAGCACATGGACGGAAAATTTCCTTCTCACTCCCTCACAGACTGGAATTATGTAGCTCAGGTTGGCCTGCACTCATACTCCTACGCCTGCCCACCACCTTCGCCAGTTCTGGGGATTATAGGTACGCACCATTGGTCTTGCTATATTTTTATTTAGCTGACACGATGGTAACTTGGTACAAAATGTCCTTTTTATGTGTATGAGTGAATGGCCTATATGTGTGTAAGTGAACCTGTGTTGTGTAATGCCTGCTGAGGGAACAAGAAGAGGGTGTTGAATTCCTCTGGAACCGGGTTACAGACAGTTGTTAGCTTTCATGTGGAGTGCTGGGAGTCAAACATGGGTCCTCTGCAAAAACAAGCCAGTGCTCGTAACTGCTAAGCAATCTCTCCAGCCCCTCAAGAGCATATTCTTTAGAGAACAACTCACTCAAATTTACTGTGGTATGACACTTTCTTGGCACAACCTATCCATGGCCATCTTGAAGTCAGAGCCCTTGTGATTACATTCCACACTCCAGAGACTGGCACAGGATTTGGGTTATTCCTGTTAAACTCTTTCTCATAGAAGGAATGAGTAGTGAGGGTCATTAGACTTTCACTGGAGATTATGTCAGTCCCTCCTTCCTTTGACCATCTCACCCACTAGTTCATCCCAGCAGCACAAGAGCTCCAGAGGTGCTAGAGGATATAGGATGTGGAAGGCTAACTAAAGACATCAGATGTAGAAGGTTAACCCAAGGAGGAACTCCAGCTATGTAGCTTTGGGGAGACTGTCATCCAGGATGACTGGGAGCTCTCAGAGCTGCAGATGTTTGGGGGTTACCCATGTTTTTTAAGTAAGCCCTCACCTATGATCCTGTAATTAAGCCTTGTAAACACATTGGCTCACCAAGCTGGACTAGGATGGAATCAATACTTTGACCTCTCATTGATGCCTTATCTAGAGTATACAGATGTTTGTTTACACATCCACAGAAAGTTAGGACAACTCAAAGATTCAATACAATCAAGAGTCAAGGATATCTAAGAGATATTATTTAAAAAGACAGCCGATTCCGGCCGGCGATGGTGCGCACGCCTATTATCCTAGCACTTGGGAGCAGAGGGAGGCGGATTTTGTAGTTCAAGGCCAGTCTGGTCTACAGAGTGATTCCAGGACCGGCTGGGACGACAGGGAGACCCCTGTCTCAAAAAGACCAAAAAATAATAATAAAAAATAAAAAGAACCGATTCCGGGGGTGGAGAGATGGCCTAGCCATGTAAGAGCAACGAATACTCTTGCAGAGGACCCGTCTGTCGTAGTCCCAAATAAGGGGGGTGGCTGTGAGAGATAACTCAAGGTTAAGCACTGCTGCTCTCCAGAGGACCAGAGTTCCATTCCGCACATCCACATGGTGGCTAATGATCATCATAACTCCAGTTTTAGGGGATTCACACCCCCTTCGGGGAACTTCGGCTTTGCATGACACGGGTGCAATTACACACATGTAGGCAATCCACCTCATACACAAAATATAAATAAAAAAATTTAGCCGGGCGTCTGGTGGCGCATGCCTTTAACCGTAGCACTTGGGGAGGCAGAGGCAAGCACGCGAATCTCTGTGAGTTCGAGGCCAGCCTGGTCTGCAGAGTGAGTTCCAGGACAGCCAAGACTACAGGGAGACCCTTCTCAAAAAGACAAAAAAAAAAAAAAAAAAAAAAAAAAATTATGGGCTGGAGAGAGAGTCTAGCTGTTAAGAGCACCCAACTGCTCTTGCAGAGGAACCCCGGTTGTCATCCCCAACACCCACGGGGGCTAAGAAACCGTCTGTAACTCCAATTCAGGAGAACTCCAGTTCCAGGGGAATCACAACCCCTCTTCTGATCGTCCAGGCATTGCAGACGAGCTGGGTGTACAAACCTACATGCAGACGAGTACAATTCATACACTACAAAAAATGTTTTAGAACAAAAACTACAGTCATCACTGGTAACTTCAAATAAATACTTAATTCAAGGTAGGTAGGAATAGAAAAGGCCAAATATCACTAGAAAACATTCAGAAAGAGCTGGCACAGCCAACACTGTCAGAGAGGTCAGGATTCAAAGAACTCGCCTTACCTGAGAGTTACATTAAACCTCTCCCATTACTACACCACACTGTCATGACCTGGGGAGAAATCCCCTACCTGAGAGGACGCTCATCTTCTGGGCTACAATAGTTAGCTTTCCCTCTGAACCTGGGAGGAGAAAGCAGAAGGTAAAATTCATACCAGGCCAACTTCATGACCCAAATTACATGTAGAAATATAAGTGGCCTTTCTGAGGTAAAGCTAGGTTTAAAATAACATTTACTAACCTTTGTTTTCTTACTAAAAAAGCACTACATTTTTACAGAAAATTTAAGAAACAAATGAGAAAAATGTTTTTGTTTTGTTTTGTTTTGTTTTTGAGACAGGGTCTCCCTGTAGCTCTGGCTGTCCTGGAACTCACTCTGCAGACCAGGCTGGCCTCGAACTCACAGAGATTCGCGTGCCTCTGCCTCCCAAGTGCTAGGATTAAAGGCATGCGCCACCACGCCCGGCTAAATTTTTTTATTTATATTATGTGTATGAGTGGATTGCCTACATGTGTGTAATTGCACCCGTGTCATGCAAAGCCGTAAGTTGCCAGAAGGGGGTGTTGAATCCCCTAAAACTGGAGTTATGAATGATCATTAGCCACCATGTGGATGCTGGGAATGGAACCTGGGTCCTCTGGAAGAGCAGCCAGTGCTCTTAACCACTTGAGTTATCTCTCCAGCCACCCCCCCCCTTATTTGGGACTACAGACAGACAGGGTCCTCTGCAAGAGTATTCGTTGCTCTTAACTGCTAGGCCATCTCTCCACCCCCGGAATCGGCTTTTTATTTTTTTATTATTATTTTTTGGTCTTTTTGAGACAGGGTCTCCCTGTAGTCCCAGCTGTCCTGGAACTCACTCTGTAGACCAGACTGGCCTCGAACTCACAAAGATCCGCCTCCCTCTGCCTCCCAAGTGCTAGGATTAAAGGCGTGCGCCACCATGCCCGGCCGGAATCGGCTTTTTAATATATATCCTTAGATATCCTTGACATTTGATTGTATTGAATCTTTGAGTTGTCCTAACTTTCTGTGGATGTGTAAACAAACATCTGTATACTCTAGATAAGGCATCAATGAGAGGTCAAAGTATTGATTCCATCCTAGTCCAGCTTGGTGAGCCAATGTGTTTACAAGGCTTAATTACAGGATCATAGGTGAGGGCTTACTTAAAAAACATGGGTAACCCCCAAACATCTGCAGCTCTGAGAGCTCCCAGTCATCCTGGATGACAGTCTCCCCAAAGCTACATAGCTGGAGTTCCTCCTTGGGTTAACCTTCTACATCTGATGTCTTTAGTTAGCCTTCCACATCCTATATCCTCTAGCACCTCTGGAGCTCTTGTGCTGCTGGGATGAACTAGTGGGTGAGATGGTCAAAGGAAGGAGGGACTGACATAATCTCCAGTGAAAGTCTAATGACCCTCACTACTCATTCCTTCTATGAGAAAGAGTTTAACAGGAATAACCCAAATCCTGTGCCAGTCTCTGGAGTGTGGAATGTAATCACAAGGGCTCTGACTTCAAGATGGCCATGGATAGGTTGTGCCAAGAAAGTGTCATACCACAGTAAATTTGAAGTGAGTTGTTCTCTAAAGAATATTGCTTGAGGGGCTGGAGAGATTGCTTAGCAGTTAAGAGCACTGGCTGTTTTTGCAGAGGACCCATGTTTGACTCCCAGCACCCACATGAAAGCTAACAACTGTCTGTAACCCGGTTCCAGAGGAATTCAACACCCTCTCTTGTCCTCAGCAGGCATTACACAACACAGGTTCACTTACACACATATAGGCAATTCACTCATACACATAAAAGGACTATTGTACCAAGTACCATGTGTCAGCTAAAAATAAAAATATAGCAAGACACGATGGTGCGTACCTATAATCCCAGAACTGGCGAAGGTGGATGGGCAGGAGTATGACGTGGAGGCCAACCTGAGCTACATAATTCCAGTCTGTGAGGGAGTGAGAAGGAAATTTTCCAGTCCATGTGCATAGTATAGCTTTGACCTAGTAGTATTTCCTGTTAATACCTATGTTGTTTTGCATATATTTGTTTTAATAACAGCAAATACTGTTTTCTTAATTTTAATTTTAATTGCCCCTTGATGATATGCAACAATGTATTTGATTTTTTAAATACTGATCTTGAATTTTGATATCTTGACTTTTGATTTTGTTTGAGATGGATATCATGTAGCCCAGGCAGGCCTCAAATTCATTGTATAGCCAAGATGACCTTAAACTTATTTCCCAAGTGCTAGGATTACAGACATGCACCACCATGCCTAGCTACATATGTTTTTCTATAATTTGAAAGTATTTGTATAGATTCCTTATTATTTCATATATACCTGAAGTGTGTACAGGTTATGTGCAGCCAGTTTCAAGAGTAACTACAAATAAGGTTAGCTCACTACTCTTTGAAATTATTTTCTTAATTTCTCTTTTCCTGGCTCTCCTTCAGTGCTTATCTGTGTCCAGTAATTTCATTGAGAATACCAGGGTTCTTTTGGCTTCTTGCTCCCTGATCCCTCCAATCAGGAAATTACTGACTGGCAGGGTCTACATGGGATCAGAGCCCACCTTGTTTCCTTTCCTTTCTGTCAGAGCTGTCAGCCCTGTTTGCCTGCTATCCAGTGTGGAGTCGGCTGTGCTTGTTTCCGTATGGTTTTGTTTTCTAGTTGATGCCAGCACCAGGGCATTTCTCCCATCCTCACCAGCACTTCTCAATGTCCTCTTATTATAGTGCTATTCCGGATCAGTAGTAACTGACATCTATTTGTCGTTTTGATTTTTATTTTGTATTTCCCACATGATTAGTGCTGAATATCTTCTTATGCGTATTTGCCATGTGTAACTATTTTAGAAAAATACCTGTTCAAGTCATTTGCCGTTTTTTAACCAGGTCATTTGTTTTATTGTTGAGTTATAGAGGTTTCTTATATATTCTGTATATTAAACTTTCATAAGCCACATGGTTTGGAAATACGTTGTTCTTTTTGTTGATTATTCCTTTTGCTGTTCAGAATTCCTCAAGGTTGTAAAAAATCAATATCAATATGGGTGGATGGATAGATCTTGATATTTGTTGATTGATTGATTGATTGATTGATTGATTGGTATTTGAGACAGGCTCTCAGTATGTCATCCTGGCTGGACTAGAACTCACTATTAGACCTGGGCAAGCTCACACTCACAGAGATCCACCTGCCTCTGCCTCTGGAGTGCTGGGATTAAAGGCATGTGCCACCATGCCCGTCTTCTTTTTTGTAAAGAGCATGTACACTTT
Source organism: Rhizomys pruinosus (assembly GCA_009823505.1). NCBI lineage: Eukaryota > Metazoa > Chordata > Mammalia > Rodentia > Spalacidae > Rhizomys > Rhizomys pruinosus. Next base: position 370,064 of record VZQC01014560.1, read on the forward strand.
TTGAATTTTTCTAGCTTCACAAGATATCCTAGAAAATATTCTGTATTCATGAATCTTTTTGTTTTGTTGTTGCTACTCTGCTAGGGATTTAAGCCTAGGGCCTCATACCTGCTAAGCAAGTGTTCTACCTATAAACTTCCTGCCCAGCCCCTTAGATTTTTTTTTGAGACAAGCTTTCCCTGTACAACCTAAGCTAGTCTAGAACTCTCTATCCGTATCTTCAGGGTAAAGCTCTAGGAAGGCTGTTAGTCCTCAGGAGTTTCTGGCTGTCATTTGGTTTTATATTACTTTTTTGTTTCTCTCCTCAGTCCTTCACCTCTTAGATAATATATGCATTTCTTTTATACTCAGTATTCGGAAAATATATTTTATCAAAATCCATGTTGCTGCCTTTGACTTAGTATACAGAGTATTTTTATAACTGTATTTGCAATAAAAATAGATGGGCTCTTTAGAATCACTAATAAAGTATGAGAAGCCTCAGGGACATGAACTAATTGCACAAGAGTTCAAATTGATGAAAACTCTGCATCTCAGAAGAAATCCATTATGAATCATTTGCTACAAAAATATTAAAGTTTATAAACATCACTTTAATGACTGGATGAGGCATTTGCAGTTTTAATTTTTATTTATTTTATGTGTATGAGTGCTTTGCCTGCATGTATGTAAGTGTACCCATGTCATCCAATGCGAGCAGAGGCCAAAACCCATCTGATCCTCTGGAATTGGAGTTATGGACCTTGTGGGTGCTGGGAACAGAGCCCAGGTCCTCTGCAACAATAGCCAGTGCTCTTAACCATTGAGGCATCCCCCCAGCCCCTGAGGTCTTAGTTTTTAATACTTCCCTCCCAATCCCCCCACCCCCTTGCACACATCCTTTTTATTTTTATTTTTTATTTTATTTATTTTATTTATTTATTTATTTTTGAGATGGGGTCTCCCTGTAGCCCCAGCTGGCCTGGAACTTGCTCTCTAGACCAGGCCGGCCTTGAACTCACGGAGATCCGTCTGCCTCTGCCTCCAAGTGCTAGGATTAAAGGTGTGCGCCACCACATCCGGCATACACACATGCTTTTTTTTTTTTTATTTTTTTATTTTTTTTTTATTTTCGTATGTGTATGAATGTATTGTCTGCATGCAGGTCTGTGCACCCGTGTCGTGCAATGCCGCGGAGGTCAGAAGAGGGTCTCGGATTCCCCTGGAACTGGAGTTCTCCTGGAATTGGAGTTACAGACGGTTCTTAGCCGCCATGTGGGTGAGCCGCCCTGTGGGTGCTGGGGATCGAACCCGGGTCCTCTGCAAGAGCGTCGGTGCTCTTAACCGCTAGGCTATCTCTCCAGCCCACACATGTTTTTTAATACATAGTCTCATAGTACTCAAGCTGCTCTCAGATTTGCTAAGTATTGGAGGCTGGGCTTGAGCTTGAACTCCTGATCCTCCTGCCTCCATCTCCCAGGTATTGGGATTTCAGTCATGTGCCACGTGCCCAGCTGTAATTTTTAAAGTTTACATTTTTAAAATAGTATATTTAAATATGAATTATCTAAAGAAGCATACAGATACTGATAACCCCTGCTTGTATCTGTTGTTTGTTTATTGTGTCCTAAGTACTTTGCTTAGCTGTGAATACAGGTAACTTTGCATTATTTCAGCTAATCCTCACCAGCCTGTTATGAAGTTTGTTTATATTTCCCTATTTTACAGATGAGGAAAGTAGGATATGGAAAGGTTACGTGCTGCTGGTAGTGGCTCATATCTGTAATCCCAACACTCAGGGTGCTGAGGCAGGAGCATTGCTGTGAATTTCAGGCTAGCCCATGTTCTACAGTGAGTTCTAGGCCAGCTTGGGCAACAGAGTTAGCCCTGTCTCAGAACAACAACAAAGAATTAAAAAGCAAAAAAGGGAAGGGAGAAAAGAAGACAAGTTGAAAGGTTAAAGGTTAAAAGGCATCTTATTTAGCACAATTTCTCAGCAGCACAGCAAGTATTTGAACATAGAAAGTAGATTTTTGGGCTGGAGAGATAGCCTAGCGGTTAAGAGCACCAACTGCTCTTGCAGAGGACCCGGGTTCGATCCCAGCACCCCATGGTGGCTGAGAACCGTCCGTGACTCCAATTCCAGGAGACTCCAAATTCCAGGGGAATCCGAAGACCCTCTTCTGAACCTCTGCGGCATTGCACAGCATGGGTGCACAGACCTACATGCGGACATTACCTTCATACACATAGAAAATAAATTTAAGAAAATAAAAAAAAGAAGTAGATTTTAAAAACTACCATGTAATTTTTAAATTAAATACATTAATAGAATATAAACCGTGTCCTCTCCCGCCCCTCCCACCCTCCGGTTCCCATTTCAGTCAGTTTTCTGATGGCAGTCTTTTCTGTGTTTTTTTTGTTTTTTTTTTCTATTTATTTACTTATTTTCATATGTCTATGAATGTACTGTCTGCATGCAGGTTTGTGCACCCGTGTCGTGCAATGCTGTGGAGGTCAGAAGAGGGTCTGAGATTCCCCTGGAACTGGAGTTAAAAACGGTTCTCAGCCGCCATGTGGGTGCTGGGGATCGAACCCGAGTCCTCTGCAAGAGCAGTCGGTGGCTCTACCGCTAGGCCCATCTCTCCAGCCCATTGTTGTGCTTTTTAATATGCATCCCTCTCACAAGAAATATTTACAACTGGGTTATTGACGCTAGCAATCCACAGATGAGGGATACCATCTTGTTTGTTTTTCTTGGGACTGTGTTACTTCACTTAATATAATATCTGCTAGCTCCATCCATTTACCTGCAAAGTTTTGATGTTGTCTTTTCATTTACTGCTGTATAGAACTCCATTGTGTACATGTACCACATTTTCTCTATCCACACGTCAGTTGAGGGCATTTGGGTTGGTTCCAGCTTTTTGCTATTGTGAACAAAGCTGCAATAAATATAGCTGTGCATGTATTTCTGCAGTAAGATGAGTCTTGTGACTGGGTCAAATGGCAAGCTTCATTTTGAGTCTTCCAAGGGTTCTCCACACTTCTTTCCATAGTGGCTGTCCAGGTTTACATTCCCACCAGCAATGGATGAGTGTTCTCCTTTTCCCACAACCATGATGGCGCATGCCTTTAATCCCAGCACTCGGGAGGCAGAGGCAGGCAGATCTCTGTGAGTTCAAGGCCAGACTGGTCTACAGAGCTAGCTGCAGGCCAGCTGAGACTAAAGGGAGACCTTGTCTCAAAAAAGACCAAAAAAAAAAAAAAAAAAAAAAGGAAGGAAGGAAAGAACGTGGATTTTGAGCTTTTTCATGAAAATGCTTCTATTGGCACTCACAGTTTAAAGGCTATTTAACTTTAGCTTCTGAGTTCTAAAGCACTGTCTACCTCTTAAAATAGTAGAATAAGATTTTGTATGGCTGGGTTGTCAAGTCCGTTATCCCCGGCAGTAGTGCAGAATTGAAAGCCCGTTCACAGCAGTCACAAAGCATGCCACTGTCCATGCGGAGTACTAAATCATGTGTACTATTTTCTGACCCCTTCAGTTATTCATCTTCTTATTTTTCAGTGGATGATTCAGCAGCCACACAAAGTGGCAACATTCTTTGGATGCATTGGGATGGATAAATTTGGGGAGATCCTCAAGAGCAAAGTGGCTGAGGCCCATGTGGATGCTCATTACTATGAGCAGAATGAGCAGCCGACGGGAACCTGCGCTGCATGCATCAGTGGTGGCAACAGGTAGGTGACTAGCAATCAGGAATGCTATATACTAAGCTGTGGAAACCCCAGTGAGACTGAAACTCACGTGGATGATCATTTTTAGTTTTCAGTTAACCCATCTTTTAGATTTTTTTAATAATTTCATACATACGTGTAATATATTTTGATCAAATCTACCCCATTCCCTTTCCTCCAACTCCTCCCCTACCCCCACTCCAGTTAGCCCTCCCAACTTCATGTGTTCTGTTTGTAAACCAGCTGAGTCCAGTTAGTGCTGCCTGTATGTGCATGGGTGTAGGAGCTTCTGCTGGAGTATGGGTAGCTTCTCAGGGCCTGTGTCCCTGAATAAACCTGACTGCCCACCCCCATCCATGCTGGATTTTGGCTGGTTTGACCTTGCTGGACTTGCACCATCACACATGCTTAGAGTATATATGGTGCGCCAGGCCCTGTACTGTTTCCTTAGATCACCCACTACCTCTGGTTCTTAAAATCTTTCTGCCTTATCATCTGACATGATCCCTGAGTCTTGGGGCACGATGTGATATTAATGTCCCATCAGCACTCAGAATTCCAGTCTCTTAGTCTCTGCACTTGACCAGTCGTGGTTCTCCGTATTAATCACCATCTATTACAAAAAGGAATTACACTGATGAGAGTTTAGTGATGCACTAGTCTGTGGGTATAAAGAAAAGAACTTAAGGGGCAACGTATGTATTCCTGTGTCCATTTAGCATTAGATTAGATTAGCATTTAGTATTAGATTCTCACCTAGGGCCTATGACCTAGCCAGGCAGTTTTTGGGTCCATGTAACAGTATGAGACACAGTTTCTGTCTTGCGATACTGACTTTATATCCACCCAGAAAATGTTTGGTTATTCCCATGACATTTGTGTCACTATTGCACCAGGGTGCATATCTTGCCAGGCTGGTTGTTACTGTAGGTCTCCAGGTTCACAATGGGTAAAACTGTTGATTACTTTTCTCCTCCAGTAGTATCCATGGAAGAAAGTTAGCCAGTAGGGATGAAGTTTCCAGGTTGGTATCAGCTTGATTTCTCCACATCGGATGATACAAGTATGTGATGTCTTCAGCAATAGGGTCTTACCATTAAGCTTTGGAGGGTAACCAAGAATCACAGCAATACCCTGTGATGTTGGGGGTGGGGGTCGTCTGTGGGACTCCACTAACCAACTTTTTTTAAAGAAGTAACCCATACCTGGCACTGAGCTTTTTATTTAATAGCCTACGGTATCTGGAGGAGGCATTGTCCATTTTCCCCCATACCCCAATAGGGTAACTCCATTTAAACTTTTTTTACGTGTGTGTGTGTGTGTGTGTGTGTGTGTGTGCATGTGCATGTGTGTATTTTTAAATTTTATATCTATTTATTTTGTATGCATATAAATGTACTGTCTGCATGTAGGTTTGTGTACCCGTGTCATGCAATGCCATGGAGGTCAGAAGAGGGTGTCAGATTCCCCTGGAACTGGAGTTAAAGACGGTTCTCAGTCGCCACGTAGGTGCTGTGTATCAAACCTGGGTCCTCTGCAAGAGCAGTCGGCACTCTCAACCACTAGGCCATCTCTCTAGCCCCAATATATATGTATTTTAGGACACTTCTACTGTATATAGCTGTTTTATCTTAGATTTATTCTATTATTTTAATTGTATTTATTTATTATTATACATTTATATTTTGTTCTTCGAGACAGGGTCTCCGTCGTAGCCCCAGGCTGCCCCTGGAACTCTACTCCATGTAGACCTCATTGGCCTTGCAACTCAAAGACCGCCTGCCTCATGCTACCCAAGTGCTTAGATAAAGGCGTGCAGCCACCCACACCCTGCCCAACAAGGTTTTTTTTAAATTGTTAAATTTATTTCCATATGTGTATGAATGTACTGCCTGCATGTAGGTTTGTGCACCACTGTGTCGTTGCACGAAAGCGTCTAGACAGCAGGGCGTTTCTGGATTCCCGGACTGGACAAGACTTTACGGAATGGTGTACCTCTTTAGGAATTGGTCCTTAGACGTGTTTCTCAGACTGCCGCGTGTGGGTGGCCTGGGGCAATAGCGAACCCGTGTGGTCCCCTTTCAAGAGCAGTCCGGCCGCTCTCACTGCTGACCATCCCTCCAGCCCTGTATATAGCTGTTTCAAAGGTGTTCACTACCCCTCCTTATACTCACTCCTCTACCCTGTTCTCCCATCCCCCATCCAATTTAACCCTTTCCTTCTTCATGCCACCTACTTCACTGGTTTCCTGACTATTATGGGTATTCCAGTTTAGACACATACATCTAAAGATTCAAAGCTAGCATCCACATATGAGAAGAGGACATGTGGTGTTTGTAGATTACCTCACTCAGAGCTATTTCCAGCTTCCATCCATTTAACCTGTAAATTTCATGATTTTATTTTTCCTTGCACCTGAATAATAGTCCACTCTGTATATGTATCACATTTTTATTATCCATTCATCCTTTGATGGACATCTAGGCTGTTTCCTTTTCCTGGCTTTTGTGAACAGAGCAGTATGTGTCTCTGTAGTAAGATATACAGTCTGTGCAGCAATGCCCATGAGTGGTATAGGTGGATCATGTGGTAGATCTGTTTCCAGCTTCGTGAGGAACCTCCACACTGATTTCCACAGTGGCCATACTAGTTTGGATTAACAACAACAACAACAACAAATAAGTAAACATTTTCCTTTTTTTTTTTTTTTTGTCTTTTTTGAGACAAAAGGTCTCTGTAGACCCAGCTGTCCTGGAACTCACTTGTAGATCCAGGCTGGCTTGAACGTCAAAAGAATCCACCTGCCTCTGCCTCCCAAGTGCTAGGATTAAAGGCCTGTGCTACCATGCCTGGTTTCCTTTTCTTTATACTACATAAGAATTCATTGTCATTTGATCTTAGCCATTCTGACAGGGGTAAATGTACCAACTATTGTATGATGGGATGGGGCAGTACTATAGCACACGTGGAGATTAGAGGACAACTTTATGGAGCCAGTTATCTCCTTACATAAGTTCCAGGGATTCAAGTCAGGCTTCCACCACCAATACTTCTTTTATGGTTTTAAATTTATTTTTATTAGACCTGCTGTTGAAATTTTAAGGCATAATGGAATGAATGAAAGTTTAAGATTATTTAATCTAGTTTCTACCTTGTGTAATTAGGCTTGGGAAAAGAAAATGTTTTGCTCATGAGCTTCCCTTGGAAAGAAAGAATGATCTTGTCAGCATAACCTGATACTAGAATATTAAAATCTGTGCATAGAAGCATGCGTAGCCCAAAAGCTTCCATCTGTGTTAAACAACTGCAGACATGGGTAATGCACCACTCAGTCAACAACCAAGCCAGGCATGGTATCACATATAACATTTAAGGAGCCAAAGCGTAGGATCGACTACTAAACAGTCAGACCTTGAATGTGAAGGTCCAGTTTGATGATGATGATGATGATGATGATACACACTTTTCAGAATCCTTTTAGTTGTTCAGAGTAGCACAAAGTGACATCATAAGCACAGCACCATGAGCCACAGGAGCTTCTCTACAGTCGATGAGCAGTGGTGCTACTCTTCTTAGAATCAGAAAACAAAGTTGCTCAAGAAAGGAAACATGGGTAAGGAATGAGGCCAGATCACGGCCCCAGAGTGACGGAATACACATTTTTCACAGTGAGAAACTGAGCCCTAGATGGTAACTGCCACAGGTGGGGACCGCCTTCCATGACTTCTCCGGGCAGGAATAGAAAAGACTTCAAAAGTTGGCTCTTTGTTTTTAATCTTATAGTTATTTGCTTGTTTCCTAAATCTTGGGTATGGGATAGAAAAGCCCAAACATGCCCCAGATATCAGAGCCAAGTCCCTAGTGGGAAGAACTGCCTAGCTTGGGCCATGAAGCAGAAAAATTCTTAGAGCTGGTAGCTAGTACTGAGAGTCCCAGCCTTCCTGTCTACCAAGTATTTTTTGTACTGCTTTACTGTCTAGAAAATTCTTCATATGAGCATGTAACATATCTCTCAGGGCATTCATTCTGTGATTGTTTTGTTTGTTGTTTTGTAATAGATGCAGGTATTCTTGCCATGTATGTATGCATTGCTAACATTATTATTGCATCACTGGAGCCTTGTTTCTCCTTTGCATAGGTAAAACAAAATAACCACCTTAGCTGTGACATGAGAATCATCAAAATGACCTGCTTTGAAGCACTCACTGTGCTTGCTTCTGTTTATCTTACTATATGGTCCTGGCTGGTTGCCCTGTAGACCAGACCAACCTTGAACTTGTGTCCATCCTCCTGCTTCTGCCTCCTAAAGTACTAGGAAGATTGGCAGGTGCCACCCTGCCCAGCTATGCCCATTATAATTGAAAACCATCATTTGCCCTCCTCTGTTTCGTGTGTTTTTCCCACCTTGATCCATATATTGTATCACCCTGTTTATTTTGGCTTGTTGCTTGACCTCCACCAAATTCATATTAGGACCTGCAATGATTCTGGATGCCAAGAGTCAGTTGATCACTAGTCATTAAGTAACTAAGAATAACATATAACTTTCAAGAATAATTAGGGAACCAAAGCCATTTTCAGGCCTTTCCTTCAACATTTTTTTGCATCTGTATAGAACCTTTTGAATTTGAGGTCTCAATAAATTAAACTATCATTATTCAAACATTGAAATGTACTTGTTTAGTGCGGGCGTGGTGGCGCACACCTTTAATCCTAGCACTTGGGAGCAAGAGGCAGGCCAGATCTTGGGTTGTGGAAGTTCCAAGGCCAGCCTGGTCTAACAAGAGGTCAAGCTATCCCTTTTTGCTGATGATATGATTGTCCACATAAGATTTGCTAAGAACTCCACCAGAAAAAAAAAAAAAAAAAAAAAAAAAAAAAAAAAAAAAAAAAAATAAATAAATCTAGAAAAATCAGTAGCCGTNAAACAATTGAGTATTCATGGTGCTTCAATGGATATAATTTATATTTATCTTCATAGAGAATGTCCTTTATTAAGCTGATTGTATGTGAATTTAATTAACAATTGGTGTTGCTGAAAGAAAATATTTAAACCTTAAATGTTGAATGAATCGAAATTAAAATATTAAAAAACATATTCAAAAAAACAATTTATATGGAATGGAAAGTTTCTCAAAAAAACTACGTTAGTAAGTGCAACTGATTGCAATTCAGGGGTTATTCATTTTAAAAGCAGAAAATGTGCTGGGCAGGCAGATCTCTTGAGCCCATGACATAACATGTAACACTTATACTTCAGGCAAAGCTTTCCAAGAAAGGGCGGAAGATGAGTGTACCGGAGCAAGGTTACAATATATGCGAATGTGACGAAGGGTTGAGATGAAAGACAGAAAAACATCTACATGTGTGATTTATGTGTAAAAATGTGAATTTTTACCAAAAGAAACTTAGAACTTGAAGAACTTTCTGTTTCCATTTGTAATGCCTGTATCCATCTAGGAAATAGAATAATGAAACACATGAACCTGAAATCATTCATTTATTATTAAATCACCTTATCAGGGACAAAACAAATATTAAATTATTCAGTAATACCTATAGCTTTTCCGTTATTGAAAGTATTATATTAACCATGGGACACCAGACTATGAGAACAAACCTTTCCCAACTTTATGTAAATTAGCCAGATTGTCCCCATTTGCCCATCTGAGTTAATGGAAGGCTTATCTGGGGCCTCCTTTCTTTTCTGCAAGATAGCGCTTCAACACAATGCACAATTTCTATTGTACATATTTGAAATGAGCACACCCAGAGCCTGAACGCATTCCCCTTCCCATGGATAGTTTTACACAATTGTAGGTATCGATTTATAACTGACTATTTAGAATCATACATTCATGTGTTAATCTCTGTGCTGTGGTTTCATCTGATTCCTAACTATGATGTGTTCTTAATGAAACCAGGCTACACAAATTAGTAGTAAACTTCAGTATGCATATAGAGTATAGAAAAGCATCAGAAACTTGGAAGGACCATTTTGCAATGCTGCTATTCCCCAATCTAACAAATAATAAAATACTTATCTATTATAGGGTTTTTATTATACATGACAGCTTTGTTCCATGTGCTGTATTATAGCCGTTGCTAACTACGAGTGCGGAGTTCCAGGACAGGGGCTGGGGCCTACAGGAGAGACCCTTGTCTCGAAAAAGACAAAAAAAAAAAAAAAAAAAAAATCTGACAAAGAATACTCAAACAACTATTATGAAGGCTTTCAGTTAGAAAACCGCTGCACTGGGGCTTGAGGGAAACTGATAGAAGAAGACTCAGCTGGTTTAAGAGCACGATCTGCTTTGCAGAGGGTACATTCATACATAAAAATAAATAAATTAAAAAAAAAATTATTTAAATATGAAGGAAAAACTTTAAAATGAACAGGTGTGTTGAGGTACACACACCTCTAGGGAAGATACTGTTTCTATTACCTAGAGGAGAAAAACTCCTTTATGAAATAAAATACTAGTTCCCCAATACTGGGGGTTCAACCTAGGTCCTCATGCATCCTGTGCAAGCACTAGCACTGGGCTAAGCCCAGCCCAAATTCTGCTTTATGAACAAGGTCTTTCTCTTTTCTCCCTCTACTCCTTCCCTTCTCCCTTTTCTTTGTTTTGGGATTGAATCTTAACAATGTGCTCTGCCAATCAGCCTACTCTTGGACCACACCAATTTTTCTTAATGTTGGCTTCACTGTACTTTAAAATGGAAGATCTTCTGTTGTGGACATTTAAGGGGATGATTGAAAATGACATCTACTTGTCCTGTTTCTACTATAGAAACTGTCTAGTTAACATAGCAAAAAGATATCTTTAGACTTTATCAAGTGTTTCTAAGGGACAAAACGACCCCTGGTCAAGAACCAAGTACTACTCTGTCACTAAGTACTACTCTGGAACTACATGAAAAATCATAAGAGCAAGATTCCAAAGAACAGTAGTTGTTACAAATAACTTTATCCTTAAGAAGTGTGACAGTAGGGCTGGAGAGATGGCCTAGCGGTTAAGAGCGCTGACTGCTCTTGCAGAGGACCTGGGTTCGATCCCCAACACCCACATGTTGGCTGAAAACTGTCTTTAACTTCCAGTTCCAAGGGGGGAAAACCAAAGACCCTTCTTCTACCTCCGAGAGCATTGCATGACACGGTGTGCACAAACCTACATGCAACGAGTACCACTCATACACATTCAAAAATAAAATAAAAATTAAAAAAAAGAATGTGACAGCAACATAAAATATATTTTAGCATTAGAAAAAGGGAAAATTAAAGTGACGAGACGATGATAAGCAAACACTTAAACTGCTTGGGAAATGACATTATATGCTACAGTTAACAGGAAACGTAAAATTACTTTAACTATACTTTTATATGTTCTAAAAGTTCAGCAGAGATAGGGAATAACTAAAGTCCTAATTCACTAAGATGAAACAGATATAATAAACTAATGGCACTTCAGATATACCAGAAGAAAATATTAGTGAATTGGAAGGTACTAAAAATAAAGTAGCTAGGAGAGAGATAGAGATGAGAGAGCTGAGAGGAGAAGAGAAATGAGGAGGAGAGAGATAGAGGGACCACTAAAGAAAAAAGACATTAACAAAGCTGATGAAACTTAAATGGTCTAAAGCCACCCGATACAAAATTAAAGAAATCAAGTAAAAAAAAAATACCTAAATTAAATAAACTTTAATGTCCATGGCTCAAGGAACTCAAACTTAACTTGAGAAAAAACAAAAATGACCAGATTCTCATGAGACTATCAAGGTGGGGAGCCGAGAGATGGTTCAGTGGATAAAGCGCGGCTGCTCTGGCAGAGGAGCTAGGGTTCCTTTCCAACATTCCACATTAGTGGACAACACAACCATTTAGTAATTCCAAGTTCCAGGGGCTCGAGACCCTTCGTTGTAAGCCTTCTATTGTCATTGCATGGCACAGGTACAGTTATATCAATACAGACACAACACGCACACCACATAAAAAAATATAAAAAAATAACATTTAAAAAGAATCTAAATGTTAAACAGAAACAAAAAACAAAAACAAAAAACTTTCCAAGACAAAATCAATAGCAAAAAATCATTCGAAAAGTAAAGATAAAACAAGGCATTTTCCAACATGAGAGCTAAAAGCATTTAAGATTAATAGATGGAAATATAAGAAACGTTAAAGACTGGCTTTTAGGCAAAAAGAAAATGAATGATGCAAGATGGAAAGCTGACTCCAAAGGAAAGGATGGCAATTACATGAAAAAAATTATTTCTAACTATTATTAGTCTCTTTAATAAATACTTCATAAAAAAACAGGGGTTGCCACGGTGTGGTGGCACAACACCTTTAATGCCTCACGAGATAGAGGCAGGTGGATCTCTGCTGAGTTCAAGGCCAGCCTGGTCTACAGAGTGAGTTCCAGGACAGCTGGGGCTACAGGGAGACCCTGTCTCAAAAAGGATAAGACATAAATAAAAAAAATATAAACAAAACAAAAAATAAATAAATACTAAATAAATAAATGTAAAAAAGTTACAAGTGAAAAGGAAGAAAAAGGTTATCTTGATATCAGTAATCCAAACAAAGCCAGAGGAGAGGAGAGAGAAATGGCTAAAGGTGTTAGGGTATTTGCTGCTCTCCAGAGGACTTGAATTCAATTCTGGGCATTATGTCAGGTCGCTTGTGACCACCTGTCACTCCAGTTCCAGGGATCCTACGCTCTATATGGGGGTCCCACGACACCCATCACGCAGTGGCATATGCTCATACAGATGCCCTTAATACACATAAATCTAAAAAAAAAAAAAAAAGAACCTTAAAAAATGGCAAAACTGAATAAAATAATTCTATTATCTAGATTTCAGTGCAAAAATACATTACTAAGGTATAAATAATACACAATAATAAATGGATGAGAACTCAATTCCTACTTCAAATATCTGAGGAATGCCCACCAAAAATACACAGCACCTTAGTTCTCTAAAGTAAGCCTCCAGGCTGGGCTTGGAATACACACACTTGCAATCTCTACTTGTCAGGTAGAGGCATAGGATCATGGATCAAAGTTCAAGGCCAGGCCACACTACATAGTGAGTTAGAGGCTACACAAAAACAAGAAAAAAACTAGCTTGGCATGGTGGCTCACACCTGTATTCTCAATTCTTTGGGAGGCTGAGGCAGAGGGGTTAGTGTGAGTTCAAGTCAGCCTGAGACCCAAATCAGATGCGTTCAAAAAAGACGGGAGGGAGGAAGAGGAGGGAAAAGAAAAAGGAAGGAAGATGAACGATGACCACAACCACCACCATGGCGGCGACCACACCGCCCCACACCACCACCCTGTTTTCATAAATTCTGAGGCAGGTCAACCACTGATTGGAGTAGAGATTGCCTGGCAATGGACAATGTAAAGGAGTATTTTTTCATGAAAGAACGTGAAATAAAAATTAAGAGCAACAGCTACAATCAGTCTTGAACTACAATCCATTTTGACCATTTTCTGTTTTGATAATACCACCAACAAATCTAAACAAATAACAAGAATTCTTATTAATTTAACCACAATCACCCGAGGACTCATAAAACCATGTGTTATATATTAATACTATTAAAATTCATATTCACCAGGCTGGAGAGATGGCCTATAGTTAAGAGCCACTGACTGCTCTTACAAGAGGACCAGGTTCGATCCCAGCACACCATGGCGGCTGAGAACCGTAGAAATGCCAATTCCAGGAGAACTCAGTTTCAGGGGATCAGCCCCTCTTCTGACCCCGGCATTGCACGACACGGGTGCAAACAGGCATGCATGACAGTACATTCACACATACAAAATAAATAAAATTAATAAAAAAAAAAAAAAAAATAAAATTGTTCATCATAATTAGCTAATGCGTTCGTTATAGCATAATCATTAAAGCGAGTTTTAGTAGTTTGTTCAACGGGTAACAGGTTTGCCACCAAATTATTGGACCTGTTTAATCCCTAGAACCTATGTCACATGATTCCAAAGAACTGATTCCAAAAGTTTTTCTCTGACCTGTGACAGGCATATGACATGAAGATATGCAAAAAGTAACTGCAAGATGTCAGAGAATCACTTTAAAAGAATGAGTTGTTTGCAGCTGAATCTTGAGTACTTCTGCAAAAGTCCCATTCATTGAGCTGACTAGATCCCTTACACTGTATAATCATTACACTGTACGCATAAAATCATTATGCTTGCAAGTTGGCATAATTCAGAATTCTACTATGATACATTGAAATACGGAGAACTGTAATTTTCAAGTTAAAATACGTTTTCATCAGAATACATTTTCATTCTAATAGTCAAATAATTACACATATCATGCTAAACTTTAGATCACGTACTCTGAAAATCAGACTCTGAACATCAAGATGGTTTGAAATAGTACTTAAAAGTGCCCTGAAGAATTACATGATGTACAGATGCGGGGATGCATACTTCTAATCCCAGGACTGCAGGCTGAGGTAGAAGATGCAAACAATAAAGATAGCAAATCTTTAATTCTAGAAATGTCTTCCTCACATACTGACTGAAGACACGACATGACTTTCCATTATATTCCAAGGTAAGCATTTATTTGACAGTTACAAAGGGATAGGAGCTACCCTACAGAGAAATCAATAGCAAAATGTAAGCCTACAGTAGCACACATAAACAGGCTGTAAGAGACATAACACTAGATGGAAAGAAATAATATATTTTCAATAAGCATGTTGCCTACAGATCATCTGTTTTCTCCAGTTCTTTGCTTAGTCAGACAGATAGAATGGCAACAGCGTTAGACCAAATGGGCTCACATGTACACGTGTACTTTTATTTTTAATAGGTATCCAACTATGGGTGTGAACAAACCAGTTTAACTCAATATAACAACGAGGTAATTCATGGGGTTGAATATAAGCGAGAAATTCTACAGTAGTTTGTACTTCTACTTATAAATTAATTCTGAACCAATTATTTTTACTTCAGAAAACTTAAATTATATGCTGCTCTTATTTCCAGATTTAAGAGATTTGTCACAATCAATGTTTATGAAATATTAAATTAAAAGTTGTACTGATAATTACTATGGCATAGATACTAATTATGATATTTTTTAGGCAAACAGGCTCAAACTGTTAGCAGTGAATATTTATATTAGTATTTTCCCACACAAAGCTTATATCATTTATAACATTTTAACAATCTTAGTTGCCTAAATTATGTTTGCAAAATTACTTCAAAAGCGCTTATGAAACTGATTTAATAGCACAAAATTCTATTGGAATGAGATCTAATAATACAAATTATGTACCCATAAAGATTGTATTTTCTATTTTATTATAAGAGTGACTGAGGGGCTGAAGAGATGGCTCCAGTGATTAAGTTCAAGGCTGACCTGGTCTACAGAGCGTAGTTTCAGGCCACCTGGGGCTATAAGGGGAACCCCGTCTCCAAAAAAAAAAAAAAAGCACCAACTGCTCTTGTAGAGGACCTGGGTTTGTTCCCCAGCACCCACATGGTGGCAAGAACCTTCTTTAAGTCAGGCGTGGTGACCACGCCCTTAATCCCAGCACTCAGGAGGCAGGCGAGCCATCTCTGTGAGTTCAAGGGCGGCCTGTCTACAGATGAGTTCCAGACAGCTGGCGCTCTAGGGAGACCCATGTCTTGAAAAAAATAAAAAAAAATAAAATATTTTTTAAAATAAAAAATAAATTTATATTAAAAAGGAATGATTAAAACAGACATTTTGAGATAGGTGAATGATCTGCAGGGTTAGGAAAAAACACTTAAAATAATACTATCAGCATAGAACTAGTATCTTGTGTTAAATATACCCAAATGTGAATGGATACTCACAGCTATATAGCACACTCTTGCCCTTTCCGCCAACATCCAGTTGTTCCCCACCCGTCAAGATTTGCTTTTCTTTTTATCAACAATTGGCACAGGCAAGATTGGCAACAAGGGACCTAAAACAAAAGAAAAAGCAAATTATTTATTTATTAAAAAGTCAAACATGACAGGTATTTTTGTATAAAGAACAAATTCTTCAAAAACAAATACTAAAGATTTTTAAACATTACTAGTTTTATTTTGAAGACTTTCTGGGACTTCTATGCCATGCTTGAGACTCTTCTAAACACTAACTGAAATTCTGAGAACCTAGCTGTAGGTCTCCTTTTTATTAATTTTTTAAATAATTTTAATATATAATATATATAATTTTAAATATTTTCATAGATTGAGTTTTTATACAATGTACTCTGATCATATTGATTCCCTCTCCACACCCCGCTTTACTAGCCCCCCTCCAACTTCATATCCTCCTCCTCCTATTATATATATTATTATTATATTATTATTATTTTGGTCTTTTTAGACAGGGTCTCCCTGTAAACCAGGCTGCTCCAGAGTGCTGGGATTAAAGGCATGCACCACCACATCCAGCCATTTTTTTTTAGGCTTAGTCAAATCTAATCTGCTTCCTAAATGTCTTGGTGTGTGGTCTATCCTTGGAGTTGGCCTACCAGATCACACCAGTAAGGAAAAATGACTCTCCTTTTCCTAGCATCTTATTAGATAGATCCATCATAGGTCTGGGGCTTCCTGTCTCACTGGGTTTGTGCCTCTTGTGCATGCTGTTCTAAGTGCTGTGGGTTCATACGTATGACTATACTGCTCTGTGGTGCAGTTTCCTTGTATTCATGAACACAGTTTCCTTGTATTCATCTCCCACCACTGGCTCTTAGACTCTTTCTGCCTCCTCTTCCACAGTGATTCTGGAGCCTTGGAAGGGCAGGGTGCAATATCAGTGTCCCATTTAGAGTTGAGCACTCTGCATTCTCTTCTTCTTTGCCTGTTAACCAAATGAGGGTCTCTGTGTTTTGCCATCTGCTGCAAGAACCTTTTTTTGTGAGAGTTGAGAAATACACTTATCAAGCTAAGGGATACCACAGTTCTGTTTTCTTTTTTTTTTTTTTTTTTTTTTTGTCTTTTTAAGACAGGTCTCCCTGTAGCCCACCTGGCCTGGAACTCACTCTGTAGACCAGGCTGGCCTTGAACTCACAAAGATCCCCTGCCTCTGCCTCCCAAGTGCTAGGATTAAGGCATGCGCCCACCACACCCAGCCTTCTGTTTTTTATATCTTATAGTCTTATTTATTTATATTTTGTTATTTTTTTTTTTTTTTTTTTTTATTTTTTCCCTTTTCCCTCTCCCCCACCCCAGTTCATGCGTTCTGCCATACATGTCCTGTATCTTGTCTCTCGATCTTTTTCAAGTTTTTTCTCTGCAGAGGTTATTGTTTGGGCAGAATTTAACTGTAATCAATCAGTGCTTTGACCCAAGTCCTTATTGTTGTTCCCTTCCCATTTGTATTGCTCCAAAATATGCCTATATAAATGTGCATATGTATCAGAATTGATTCCTTGGGAAACATCTTAAAGTGTTCAACATTGTTAATAATAAGTTAAAAAAAACTAAAAACCACTCTTATCTATCATCTCACTCTGATATGACTGGTTAAGTTCAAGAAAACAAAAGACACCAATGCTTGGAGAGGTTGTGGGAAGGGGGAACACTCATCCACTGCTGATGGGAATGTAAACTTCTACAACTACTATGGAAGCAGTGTGGAAGAACCCGTAAGAGACTCAAAATGAGCTTACCAACTGACCCAGGCATTACCACTCCTGGGTAATATATACCTATAAAGACCATCCTACCACGAGGTACATGCACAGGTATGTTTTTGCAGCTCTCTTCACAATAGTGAAGAGCTGGAACCAACCCAAATCCCCCTCAACTGATGAGTTATAACAAAAATGTGTACATCTACAAATGGATTCTATGCGCGTAAAGAAAGAGAAATATCATGAACTTTGCATGGTAAATGGACGGAACTAGAGTCCTATTATGCTAAGTGAACAGTCCCCCCAAAAAACAACAAACAAACAAACAAAAACCAAACAGGGAATGGTTTCTTTCATTTGTGGATGCTAGCACCAAATCCCCCAGTTGAAAAGGCAAGCCGAGCAATGTTATTGTTGTATTTCTTTTTATCTGAAAGCAACTGTGCTGTTATAATGTGAATCTTTTGTTCGTTTGTTTTTGTCTTTTTCGAGACAGAGTCTCCCTGTAGCCCCAGCTGTCCTGGAACTCACTCTGTAGACCAGGTTGGCCTTGAACTCATAAAGATCCGCCTGCCTCTGCCTCCCAAGTGCTAGGATTAAAGGTGTGCGCCACCATGCCCGGCTTAATATGAATCTTTTAATGGGCCCTAGAATTAACTTGCCACTAATTTTCAAACATTGTAATTACCATATATGGGTGGAAGGTATGTATTCATATTTTAGAGTAATATAAAATGTGAATTCCTAAACATGTTTTGGAATTAACATACAGTTTATTCCCTGAGGACATTAATTCTGTTTCTATTTATTAAATTATGTGTATGTGTGTGTGTCTATGTGGGTACCTGCGGATAGCCTCTGACTAGAGGATCCTCTGGAGTTGGAGGTACAGACGGTTGTGACCTGCCTCACACAGGTACTGTGTCCTTCAAAAGAGCAGTATGTGCTCTTAACCAATGAGCCATGTCTGTACCCCTTAAGTTTTTTTTAACACTAAAAGTTATTTTTATATGTTAATACAGTTCAAAATGCAGTTAAGAAATAACCCACTAAGTCATTCTGCAAAAGGAAATCTATATAATCTAAAATTTAATTTTTTTATGGTGGAAAAATACATTTATTAAAAAATACGATCAACAAACTATAATTGACCATTTAATTCAATGCTTTAAAAGCCAAGTGTGGGATTAGTTTCATTAAACACACATATAAATGTAGATCATATTTACTGTGTGGAATAATTTGCAAACTATTACATTTTAAGGACTGGAATCAATTAGAATTAGTTTCTATAGCTGAAAACTCCCTGGGCAGGGTTATTTTACAGCTGGAAAATTTAAGCACTATACTACATTAAAAATCTGGCTATAAGTGCCACTGAAATGGTTTAATTATAACCCAGCAATTACATTTAATGAAATAAAAAATTTACCTTTCATATAAATAAGTACAAATACTTTTCTTCATTCAGACCTAGGATTTATAGAATGATTTGGCATTTTTTTCCTTTTAAAAAATTATTTTTTAAAGAGTGAGTTCCAGGGCACAGTGGGGCCTACAGGAGACCTGTTCGAAAAAGACCAAAAATAAAAAATAAAAAAAAATAAAAAATTAAACAAAGTAACTAGGCATTAGCCTCTTGGAAAAAAAAATCGAGTGATCATTTTAGACTCTGACAATATTTAGTACCTCTGTTTAAAAGAAAAAAAGTCTCTTCCAAAACATATTTCTATTTGTTCATGTTAATTTTTTTCCTGAATGATGTCTGTTTATGTTAAAATAAAAGTAGAAAAAAAGGAAAATACATGAGTATACTCAAATAAAAATTATATCACAAAGTTAGAAAAATTTAGTATCCTCCCTTTTGTTTTGGTGCTAGGGATTAATCCACCCTAATTTTTTAAAAATAATCAAGGTATCAGGAACACTTTGATTAAAACAACTGTGAACTGGTTGTGATGGTGCACGCCTTTAATCCCAGCACTCTAGAGGCAGAGGCAAGAGGATCTCTGTGAGTTCAAGGCCAGCCTGTCTACCTAGAGAGTTCCAGGACAGCTGGGGCTGCAGGGAGACCCTGTCTCAAAAAGCACCCCACCCCGCAAACAACAACAAAAACGACAACACAAAAACCTGTGAAATAAAAGCATACATTTACTGAATAAATTTTATTTTAATCATGAAAACTACTTTTTCAATTCTGAGTTTTATTACTAAAATAATCTACCAAATCACTCAAGCACCAGCACCAGCTTAGAATAATAAGTCAGCATCTCTGTTCCCTAGTTTCAGACCTCTTTTTTTAAAAAATTATTTTATTATTTTTATTTTATGTATATTAATGTATTGATTGCATGTACATGTACCTGAGTCATGCAATGCCTGCAGAAGTCAGAAGAGGCTGTCAGATCCCATGGAACTGGAGTTATGGATTTTTTTTTGCTGCCATGTAGATGCTGGGAACAGAATCTGGGTCCTCTGCAAGAGTAGCCAGTGCTCTTAACTGCTCATCTCTCCAGGCCCCAAGTTTCAGACTTCTTTTTTTTTTTAATTTTTTTTTTTATTATTTATTTTTGTATGTGTATGAATTATTGTGCATCAGGTCATGCGCACCCGTGGTGGCAATGCCTGCGGAGGTCAGAAGAGGGTCTCAGATTCCCTGGAACTGGAGTTCCCTGAATTGGAGTTCAGACTTCTTAGCGCCATGTGGAGCTGGGATCGAACGGTCCTCTGAAGGCTCGGTGCTCTTCCCCAAGGTCTAGTATCCCAGGCTGACCCTGAATTTACTGTGGCCCAGGATGACCTTCAACTTCTAAATTCTTGAGTGCTGGCATTACAGGTTGTGCCACCACAACAGGTTTATCCACTGCCAAGGATTGAACCCAGGGCTTTGTGCATGCTAGACAAGCACTCTACCAACTGAGCTACATCTCTAGGCCTAAACCATCTTAACAATACTGATTACCACAACCATAATATCAGTAGATAAATTGAGTTTTTGACATCTGGGAGACCTAATAACTGTTCTTTCAAAGAGCAGTTTAGCAATGTAATATCCCAGGACAATTCAGTCATTTTCTTCTAGCCTTACTGGTGTCAGAGGCAAAGCTTGACCCATTTTTCATTAATGGGAAAACTACAATTTCAGATTAAAACTCCTTTGAGGAAGGCTGCAAGAAGCACAGCTTTGAACAAGTACATTTCTTTTTTTTTTTGGTCTTTTTGAGACAGGGTCTCCCTGTAGCCCCAGCTGTCCTGGAACTCATTTGTTCCTCTTTTCTGATTAGAACTCCTTTAATTTCCTTTTCTTGCCTTATTGCCCTAGCAAGGGTTTCAAGCACTATATTGTAAAGGAGTGGTGACAGGGGGCAGCCTTGCCGAGTTCCTACCCTTAAGGGGAATGCTTCTGTCATTTCCCCATTTAGGACGATATTGGCTGTGGGTTTCCTGTATATGGCTTTGATTACATTGAGGAATGATCCCTCCAATCCAATTCCCTCCAGGACCCTAAACATGAAGGGATGCTGGATTTTGTCAAAGGCTTTCTCCACATCAATTGAGATGATGGTGTGTTTTTTGTTTTTCAGTCCATTTATATGCTTGATGATATTTATTGATTTTCATATGTTGAACCATCCCTGCATCTCTGGGATGAATCCAACCTGGTCATGATGGATGATCTTCTTGATGTGGGCCTGCATGTGATCTGCCAGCATCCTGTTTAGAATCCTGGCATCTGTGTTCATTAGGGAGATGGGTCCACAGTTCTCCCTTTTGGTTGTATCTTTGCCTGGTTTTGGTAATAGTGTGACGCTGGCTTCATAGAAGGAATCTGGGAGAACTCCCTCCATTTATATCCCTCTAAACACCTTGAGTAGTAATGGTTGTAAGTCTTTTTGAAATATTTTATAGAATTCTGCTGTGAAACCATCTGGGCCTTGGACACTTTTTGGTTGGGAGGCTGCTTATTACATCTTCAATTTCTTCATATATTATTGGTCTATCCAAGCTGGCAATCTCTTCTTGGTTGAGCTTCGGTGATTCCCAGGATTTCAGATATTCATCCATTTCTTCTAGGTTTTCAAACTTAGTAGAGCATAGGTCTTTGAAGTAATCCCACATGATTGTCTGGATCTTTTCATTGTCTGTTGTGATATTTCCCCCTTCATCACAGATTCTATTGATTTGGAGTTGTTCCTTCTTTCTTTTGGTTAACTGGGCTAGAGGCCTGTCTATCTTGTTTATTCTCTCAAAGAACCAACTTTTGGATTCATTGATTTTTTGTATGGTTTTCTTTGTTTCTATTTCATTGATCTCTGCTCTGATTTTTGTTATTTCTTGTTGTCTGCTGCGTTTAAGGTTCATTTGTGGTTGTCTCTCAAGTACTTTTAGCTGCAGTGTTAGATCGTTCACTTGTGCTCTTTCTATTTTTTTGATGCGGGCACTCAGGGCTATAAACTTCCCTCTTAGAACTGCTTTTAAAGTGCCCCATAGGTTCTGTTGTATTGTATTATCATTGTCATTCAGTTCCAGGAATGTTTTATTTCTTTCTTTATTTCTTCCTTGACCCATTCATTAGTCAGGAGAGTGTTGTTCAGTCTCCATGTGTTCCTGTAAGCTGTAGGGCTTATCCTGGTGTTGATATTGAGCTTTATTGCATGGTGGTCTGGTAGAATGCATGAGATTAGTTCAATCTTTTTGTATTTGTTGAGTTTTTTCCTGTTTCCCAGTATGTGGTTTGTTTTGGTGAATGTTCCATGGGGTGCTGAGTAGAAAGTGTATTCTCTGGTGTTTGGGTGGAATATTTGATAGATGTCTGTGAGGTTCATTTGGTGTATTGTATCATTCAGTTCAGATGTCTCTCTGTTTATTCTTTGTCCTGTTCATCTATCCAAAGTACTTAGTGGGGTATTGAAGTCCCCACTAATAGTGGGTTGGGGTTAATCTGTGCCTTGAGGTCCTGAAGAATTGTCTTTATGAACTTTGGTGCACCAGAGTTTGGTGCATATATATTCATGATTGTGAAATCTTCCTGGTCAATTGTTCCTTTGATAAATATGCAATGGCTTTCTTTGTCTCTTTTGATTTCTTTTACTTTGAAGTCTATTTTGTCTGATATTAAAGTAGCAATACCTGCTTTCTTTTTGGTACCATTTGCTTGGAATATTTTTTCCCATCCCTTCGCTTTAATTTGGTGCCTATCCTTGAGAGTGAGATGGATTTCTTGTAGACAGCATATAGATGGGTTTTGTTTCCTAATCCAATCTCCCAGTCTATGTCTTTTGATTGGGGAGTTTAGTCCATTAATATTTAAGGTTATAACTGAAAGTAGATGTTGCTTCCTTTTACCTTATTATCCATCTGCATTTTTAGTCTCAGTCTCTACCTCTGTAGTTGTGTTTTTATTAGTTTCTCTTTCTAGGTGCTTGGGCAGAGTTGCTCCTCTCTTCTGCCCTTTGAATCGCTTCAAGTATTTTCTAAAGAGGTGGTTTTCTGGACATGTGTTCTATCATCTTGTTTATGTCATGGAAGATTTTTCTCTTTCCTTCAACTATAGTCGACATTTTTGCTGGGTAAAGTATTCTGGGTTGGCATCCATAGTCCTTTAACACTGGGAATGCTTTCCTCCATGTTCTTCTTGCTTTCATGGTTTGCACCAAGAAGTCAGTTGTAATTCTGATGTAATTTCTCCTTGTATGTGACTTGTTGTTTTTCTTTTGTAGCTTTCAGAATTGTGTCTTTGTTTTGGGTGTCTAGCATTTTAACTATGATATGGAGGGGGGAGTTTCTTTTCTGATCTTATCTGTTTGGAGTTCTATGTGCTTCTTGTATTTGTACGGGTTTGTATTTTTTTTTAGTTTGGGGAAATTTTCATCTATTATTCTGTTGAAGATCTGATCAATATTATTCTCCTGAGATTCTTCTCCTTCCTCTATTCCTATGATTCAGAGATTTGATCTTTTCATTGTGTCCCATATTTCCTGGTTGTTCCAGTTTTGTGTATTTTTAAATTTTTCATAATCTTTATTTGAGCTTTTTAGTTGCCCTGTGTTATCTTCCAGTTCTGATATTCTTTGTTCTGCTTCCTCCCTTCTATTTCTGAGGCTTTTCCCATTCATATCCTCTTGATTGGATGAGTGTTGTATTTCCTTTTTCATTTCATCCTGTGATTTCTTTGGTATTTCCACTTCCTTTTGGAGCTTCTCAATCTCTTCTTGGTGCTCCTTACTTTGCTGGTTGGCTCCCCTTTTCAGTGTTTCCACTTCCTTCTGGAGTTTGTCATTTTTTCCTTCTAGTTCTTTCCGAAGTTTGTCTTTGTCTTCCTCTAGGACCTTCTTGAGTTTTTCATTCTCTCTCCTTAGTTCTCTGACTTCATCTTTATATTCTTAAATTTCCCTGAGTAGGTCTGCAATTGTTCCTCTAAGATCTGTTTCTTGGGTCACCTCCAGGGGGATCCCACTGTAGCAATCTCGTACAGGGTTGGTAGAGCTTGGTGTGGAATTATCCTGCACCTTTCCCATGTTGTCCATTTCTTGTGTCCCTGACATGTGGATCCCCCCCACCCTTTTTTTTGCCTGTATTCCGATGTGAATCACAAATGTCTTTTCAGTGCATTGAAGGCTTGCTTTGCTTGCCTCCTTCAGATGCCTTTTTTCCCCCTCCTTGTTTATGGAGTGTTGACTTGTCTAGGTTTCAGGCTTTCAATTTTGTTTATATATTGAAAGTCTCTTTCACTCTTCCCTTTCTGTTCTGAAGGTTCTCCAAAAAAATTCCACTTGGATACTCTCTCGGCAATTCTAGTTGGGGTGGGGGGTATGCCTGACTTAGCCTGTGCCCTGGTATTCTGTGCTTCAGGTGGTCCAAGAAAGGCCCTGACCTGAGCACTGTGCACTCCAGACTCACAATGGTGCCAGGCCTGGTTTTACTGCCGGCTACAAGGGCGAAGGGCGACCCTGCCCGGACAGCCACACCTGACAAGGGTTTAACAGGCCCATGTTTTGTCCCAGCAAGCAGGGTCACTGCACCCCACCACAAACCAATGAATCAATTATCCAGCAACCCAAGAGTAGATCTGTCCTAAAATCTGCCTGGCTGAAGTATCCAACTCCTACCTGTGCTTCAGGTGGTCCTAGGAAGGCCCTGACCTGAGCACTGTGCACTCCAGACTCACAATGGCGCCAGACCTGGTTTTACTCCAGGCAATCATTTTAAAGGTCACCACTGCTTGTGTTGTGTTTCTATGGCCTTGTAATTGTGTTTCTATAAAGTCATGAAATTAATCCTAGCACTTGGGAGGCAGAGGCAGGTGGATCTTTGTGACTTCAATGTCAGCCTGGTCTACAGAGTGAGTTCCAGGACAGCTGGGTCTACAGAAAGACCCTGTCTCAAAAAAGACAAAAAAATTATTCCTCTAGTTTGTGGGTTTTTTTTTTTTGTCTTTAAAAGCTCTCTGTAACAGACAGGCAGGGTCACACTCATCCCTGCATGGAGTGGGTGCATCTCTGGTCCACCAGTTTTTCTCTGTTGAGTCCCTGGTGGACCAGCAAATTAAATAAATTTTGTTTCACAGATTGAATCCTGGGCTTGAGAGTTTTTCTTTGCAATCTTCAGACCCAAAAATGATCACAGGGAGCTGTTACCTGGGAGAATAAAATTGCATAACAGGACAACCAGGGTTCCTTTTGTTTTTGAAATGTTTTTAAGAGATACAATATAGCTGAATTGTGTATCCTGTTGCCTTGAGGTATTTCTCCTTTTTAAAGTTAATTTCTTTCACTAGCATTTATTTTGATGACTGGAGTCTGTATTTATTCTTGTTCTTTTATTTATTTATGTATTTATTTATTTATGTATGTATTTATTTATTTATTCATTTATTTATTTATTTGAGACAGGGTCTCCCTATAGCCCCAGCTGGCCTGGAACTCACTCTGTAGGCTAGGCTGGACTTGAACTCACAGATTTGCCTTCCTCTGCCTCCCGAGTGCTGAGTGCTGGGATTAAAGGCATGTGCCTCCACGCCCAGCTTAAAGGTGGTTCTTAGCTGTCATGTGGGTGCTGGGAATCAAACCCAGGTCCTCTGCAAGAGCAGCTGGTGGTCTTAACTGTTGAGCCATCTCTCCAGCCCCCCTTAGCTGTCTTCTTAAAAACTTGGTGTTTAGAAGAATCCTCCTCTTTCTATGTTTCTTGAAACTTTAGGGATTTCCATATATAAGATCATCCTGTATTCATTTTCCTTAATTCCCTCCCTCTCTGCCTCTTTGCCTCCTTCCTTTCCTCCCTCCTTTCCTCTCTATCTCTCTGTCTTTCATTCCTTTCTTTCCCCCCCTCCCCCTCCCCCTCCCCCCTCCCCCCTTCCTCCTTCCCTTCTTTCCTTCCAGTATCCTATTGAAGAGAATAGATAAGAGTGGGCACCCTTTCCTTGTCCCTGAGTTGGGATACCAAAGTTTGAGCTTTTTGCTCTTGAGCGCTTTTTAATATATGATCTTTTTTTTTTTTTTTTTTTTTTTTTTTTTTGGTCGTTTCGAGACAGGGTCTCCCTGTAGACCCAGCTGTCCTGGAACTCACTCTGTAGACCAGGCTAGCCTTGAACTCACAAAGATCCGCTTGCCTCTGCCTCCCAAGTGCTAGGATTAAAGGTGTGCACCACCACGCCCGGCTCATATATGATCTTAAGTATACTGAGGTACATTGCTTCTATACCAAAATTTGGGCAGGTTGAATTTTATCAGGAATGGATACTGATTTTGTCAAATGCCTTTTCTGAAACTGTTGGGTTAATCTTGTTTTTGTCCTTCATTCTATTAATGTGATATGTCCCATTTATCCATTCACAATTGTTTAATTATCCTTGAATCCTTGGGATAAACCCCTCTTGAAAATGGTGAGTGATTCTTCTGATGTGCTGTTGAATAGGGTTTGTTAATGTTTTGCTGAGAATTTTGGTAATTTTGTTGAGCTTTTCAGCTATAAGTTGCTTTCCTTAAAGAAATTAAAATATTTTATTTATTATTTTTTATTTATTTTGGGGGGGAATCTTTTTGAGACATGGACTCCCTATAGCCCCAGCTGACCTGGAAATTGCTCTGTAGACCAGGGTGTCCTTGAACTCACAGAGATCTTCCTGTGTCTGCTTCCTGAGTGCTGGGATTAAAGGCATACACAACCACACCTTTATTTATTATTTATACTTTTATGTGTATGAGTGCATGCTTGCATGTGTGTGGGTGCACCCATGTTGTGCAATGCCTGCAGACATCAGAAGAGCACATTGGATTCCCCTGGAACTGGAGTTAGGGATGGTTATTAGCTGCCATATGGATGCTGAGTATCAAATCCGAGTCCTCTACAAGAGTCGCCAGTGTTTTTAACCAATGAGCCAGCTCTCCAGCCCATAATTAAAATGTGTTAATTGGAAAAATATTCTAGATATGTTTAGGTGACAATGTTTAAAATGGCTTTGACTAAGACCACCTGGCTTTTTTAAGTCCCATATAGAAATCTTTATAAAATGCCTTTTCTTCTACTATATCTTTCTTATTGTTTAATTCCATTTATTCAGGTTAAGTCTACTCAGGACCATCTATGTTATGTATGTCAGTTCTTCATACCTTGTCTTTACCTTTTACCTTCCATAAGCATCTATAAACATGAGGACCATTTTCTCGTGGTGTTTCCACCTAGGATGGCTGCAGAAGACCAGAACATAGAGGAGAGGATGCTTGTGTCTGTATTCCAGAAGTTCAAAAGATATAAAGTGGAGATTTCACATGCAATAAAAAATCCATTTCCTTTCCTTGAAGGCCTCCGTGATCATGATCTTATCGACCATAAACTGTATGAAGTGAAGTTTATATCACAAACTGGTTAACAAGCCCCAAATTAAGTTATGCTTTTGACATCTTGGAGCCAAACTTCAGAGCATGATTGGATGAGTGGCATTTTCTAGGTTGGACAAAGAAAATTTTTGACAAAAAAATTCTGGGGTTTTCATAACATTTTATAGAGATGCTGATTAGAACAATAAATTAATCAATGACAATAAATAAATCAAATTAGATTTATAGAGTCAGATTTAAAATCTGGGTCTCTATTAGTGATAGTTTTTGCATAAGTATTTCTAGAAGTGTTCTCCCAAGTTAGGAAGGAGGGGTGACCACAGGAAATGACCCTGCTTCTATCTGAAGGAATTTTTTCAGGGTGCCTTTTAGAAACATTGTTGGTCCCGGGATTGAACTCAGGTCATCAGGTTTGACACCAAGTACCTTTACCACTGAGCCGTCTTGCTGGAGCCACATTTAACCTTTACCAATTTTTTTCCTTTCAAAAGTGCTCCTTTTACATGTCATGCAAATGAGGATGTTGAGCTCAGACTCACCAGTGCATTTTTTCAAAGAGGAGATACTGATTGTTTCATGAAGTAGCCATAGAAATACATAAAATTCTAAACTTTGCATGAGAAGATATGCATAAAAGGGAAATTGAGATGCATTCACTTAAAATTACTTTCCAGGTTCTTCTGTAACTTGTAAGCTTGAAATTAAATTTTATCCATTCAATATTTTTGAAGGTTTCTCAAGAAACTTGTAAAAACCTGGTCCCCATACACAGCATGGTGTACAATATCCTGGATCACCTGGAGAAGAAATTTAACCTGAAGGTCCTGGATGCTTTGTTCAGTGGGGTTAACATGGCAGAATACCCTGATCTGAAGCACATTTACAGACAATTCGAAAATGGTAATCAGGTTTACTACCACCTTTTCAGATCCACAGCCAAATATTGTCAACAAGAGTCCATTGAGCTTCAACCATGGACAGCACATCACACTATGAAATAGGGATATAGTAGTGAACAAAGTTGATACGTCATGAGTCATCTCAAAGCTTATGGTCTAATATGTGGGAGCTTCTCTTACTATGAGCAGGTACAGTGCATTCCTGTTAAGGGAAGGGGAGTACAGTGCCTGCCTGCTGCCACTGTAGGGAACTGACCCCTCAGCACACAGGTCAGTTCATTGCTTTTTTTTTTTTTTTTTTTTGTCTTTACAAGACAGAGCTTCCCTGTAGCCCCAGCTAATCTGGAACTCACTCTGTAGACCAGGCTGGCCTTGAACTCACAAAGATCTGCCTGCCTCTGCCTCATTACTTTTGTAACCAGAACTGAAAGGTACTTCCACTCAGGTCCTTAGCCTGGGAAAACGGAACGTTTCCTGTCTGGCCATGCTTTCCACCTGCCCAAAGACTGCTGGGCACTGGACAGGAATTTCAGGCTGATGGCTGATGGCCTATCTTCAGTCTACAACCACTCACAATTCACTTCATAGCTGGTGACCTGATAGGTCTCTGTCCTGCTCCACACCAGCTTACCAGGTTGGTGGTCTGATGGACCGCTGTCCAACCCACTGGCCTCGTCACTCAAAATCCAGGCCTGCTTCAGCCTGTATGAGTGTAAAAATAATGCCCAGGAATTCTTTTTAGTGATCATAATGGAGAATTCACTTTATTGCCTGCTGCAACTCACTTTTTTTTTTAAGGGGAGAGCACGAACGCAGTCCCCCACTACCACAATTTATGCAGTGGAGATTCCCACATTTGGGGAAATTGCAGGGGTCAGCAGAGTGCAATGGATAAGCCTCACCTTAAGAAAACCACCTACATGTTCATGGTATCTCCCCTGCCAAGTAAGTATGCAACTCACTTTTATAAGCAAAATGATATCAGCTGCCAGAGCCAATCACAGACCACCAGTTACATGCCAAGGTATACTGCTGCTCCATCTAGCATCATGTCCCTAGGCCAGGTTGCTTGCTCCCTCTTGGGGTGGGGTCAGAGGAATCCCATGACTCCCACATGGTTCCCTGAGGGGTGCTAGCTGAGAATTAGCCCCTAATTTAAACTGGATCTTCCCACACTAATAGCTATAGTAGGCACCCACCAGAGGTCTGTTCAACTTGGCATTGAGACTCATAAGACAGCTAGAGCCATCCTGGCATTAGAAATCAAGAACTTGGTATTCCTAGCACTCAGGACCCCCCCCCCCACAAGACATAAGTCAAAAAGCAGTCTCCTCTCCTAAGGGAAACCAGTTACTGCTTTGTGCAGGACTAATCCATCTGTATCTCCTACTTGTCAGCCAGTCGAGATCATTTCTACCATAGGCCAATAACAGAAAAAGACCACCTTCATGAAGTTTCTACATGATAACCCTGGCTCCTAATATCCTTTAAAGAAGATGAAATCGTTTTGCTAACCCTCGCTCCAGAATATGTGAAATAAGTATTAATCAAATAGTACAAAATGACATTGGGCTGCCAGGGACTATTTTTGGTGCTCTATAAAACTCAAAGTTTGGTTCTTGACTCTTATAAGACATGATTTATGCTCATTAATTACTACAGTAAAAATGGGTGATTTCCAATATTTTTTAAGTGCCTAGAAAACTTTTTATTCCAATCCAGTTCTGTCCCAATGAGTTCTCTGAATACAAGATAAAAACATGACAAGAAAAAAAGGACACATTTTAGTCTTTTAAAGGAGGTCTGTGAACAATGACAAGTTGGGCTAAGCTGTTAAGAGCACTTGCTGATCTTGCAGACAGTAACTGTAACTCCAGTTCCAGGAGATCTGGTGCCCTCTTCTGGCTTCTGTGAGAACTGCATGCACATGATGCATGTAATATACATGTGTAAAAAAATGGCTTGGCTAAATCCAAGTGAGAATCAGTGTAGGAACTAAGTCAAATGAGAAACACTGGAGGAAGATTTTTAAGAGTCTGAAGTTTACTTATTAGGCAATAAAGATATGGTATAGGTTCACAAGTAAGAAAGATTAAAATCAAGTATCTTTGGCTTACTGATTTATGCCAATGGTAAGCCTATCTAATGAAAAATAATGTGATTTCTGTAGCAGATCATTCAAGTCAGAAAAGGGACAAAGGAAAGCCTATGCCTGGGCACTAATTTCTAGCCAGTTTTCTATTTGTAACCTGAATGTTCCCAGGCCAAGAGCACAAACTGAACAATGTTACCTTATGGCCCACAACCTAGTGACTCTGGCCTTGTCCATGAACATTGGGATCCCCTGCCTCAGTGACATCTCAAATGTCAGATTCCATACCTGAGGTTCACTATCCCCAGACCATTCTTCTGACCTGATTGGGGTGGGGGGCAGACACTGCCACCTCTCAGATACCAATGCCCAACCAAAGTGTCCCTGTGTCTTGTTCTGTCCCTTTGGGAGTCACTCACTTTCCCTGACCCAATTAAGGTCCAGCCCTCTGCTTTTCTAGCTTATCTTTAAGATTTGTTTTAATTTTTAAATTTAATTTTTTGGTCTTTTTCGAGACAGGGTCTCCCTGTAGTCCCAGCTGTCCTAGAACTCACTCTGTAGACCAGGCTGGCCTCAGATTTGTTTTAATTTTTTAATAACATGTGGGTCTCTTTATTTTTTTTGAGACAGGGTCTCGCTGTAGCCCCAGCTGGCCTGGAACTCACTCTGTAGACCAGGCTGGTCTTGAACTCACAGAGATCTACCTATCTCTGCCTCCCAAGTGCTAGGATTAAAGGCATGTGCCACCAAGCCTGGCTATGTGTGGGTCTCTGTGTGGGTATATGCAAGTGAGTACCAGTCCCTGCGAATACCATGGGCGTTGAAAGTCCTGGAGTTGGAGTGTCACAGGCAGTTATGAGTTACCTGACATGGGCGCTGAGAACTGAACTTGGGTCCTGTACAAGAGCAGTACATATCCTTAAATCACTGAGCCATCTCTCCAGTCCCAAGGAAGTTACCTTTTGTCTGTACAGGAAATACCCCTGTCCTTTGTAAACACACTGTATTTCCATTTTTTGTCTTGAAATATGATTTCTTTGCATCTGAATATTTCTTTGAAGAGTAGCACAGCTTACAATGTATCTTGTCCTTATTTATCCTTAACCTCGAATGTCTCCTTTCTATGTGGGAAGTATAAGGCTCTTTGATGGAAGCCTTCTCCTCTGTGTTCCAGGTCATGATGGGTGAATGTTGTCTTGTGGGATCCACTGAGCTTGCAGTGAGTGGAGGGCTGGAAATTACATATATATATATATATATATATATATATATATATATATATATGTGTGTGTGTGTGTGTGTGTGTGGTGTGTGGTTTTTTGTGCATTTCAACTTGAGTCATTTCCCCAGTCCAAATTAGGACCTATTTCTTCTTTCCATGCCCCCTGTCCCACTGAGTTCGGGCATTCTGCCATGTATGTCTTGCATATTTTCTTCGTCTTTAAAAAAATTATTTTTATACAAAAAAAGGTTTATTTTGGGGGGCAGAGTCAGAAAGAGTTAGGAAGGCTGTTTATGCTCAGGTTCTGTGCCCACGATCGGTTGTTGTTGTGTGCCCTCCAATTTGTAGTTGCCCCCAAAAGAGATATGCAAGGGTGATGGCACACTAGAACCATATGTAGAGGCGTGAAAATAAACTGTATGGTAATGCGTAAAGCATATTGTAGGAAGCACATTTCCCCTGGATTTAGTACTCTCTAAGCGATGCAGTAACCATGACTCTGCCACCCTATACCAAATACAAAGTCTGTAAAAATATTGTAGGTTAATTCTAGAGCTCATAAGAGGAATCACATTGTAAGAGCACAGTTGCTTTCAAATAGAAAGAAAAATATGGCATTAATGTTGCTCAGTTTGCCTTACAATGAGGATTTTAGCATCCACAGATGAGGGATCCAATTTTATTATTTTTTTTTCTTGTTACTTTACTCAGCTAATGATATCTTCTAGCTCCATCCATTTGCCTGCAAAGTTCAATGATTCATCTTTCTTTACTGCTGCATAGAACTCCATTGTGTAGATGTACCCCATTCTCTACTCACCGGGTTGAGGGGCACTTGGGGGCCCAGATCTCACTATTATGAAGAGAGCGCGCAAAAAACATGGATGTGCATGTATCTCTGCAGTTAGGATGGGTCTTGTGGGTATTGTTGGTTGGTTGAATGAGAATGTCCCCATAGGCTTTAAGTATTCAGACATTTTGTCCCCAGTGGTGGCGCTGTTTTGGGAGGTCTTAGGTGTGGCCATGGTGGAGGGAAGTATGTCACTGGGGGCAGACTTAGAGAGCAACAAACCTTGCTAGTCCAGAGCTCCTCTCTCCTTCTTATTCTCTCTCCTGCTGCTTCTCCTCTCCTCGATCTGTGAGTTTCCTGGTTCCTTGTGAAGATGTGAAATTCGGCTTTCTGCTCCAGCCCCAGGCCACCACCTCCTGCACAATGGACTCTGTTTCCCTGGAACTGTCAATCGTTAAGCTCAAATAAACTCTTCCTTTGAAGTTCCTTGGTCATGGTGGTTTTATCACAGAGCAACAGAAAAGTAACTATACAGGTATATACCCAGGAGGGTATGACTGGGTCAGGTGGTAGGCTCATTTTGAGTCTTTTAAAGGTTTCCACACTGCATTGCCATAGTGATTGTATGAATTTACATTCCCACCAAATTCTTATAAATATATAATTTTCAAATGGTGTCTCTGCGGAATGAAGAGATAGTATATTGTTTCCTCTCTTCCCTATTCCTGCTCATGTACCAAAAAAAAAAAAAAAAAAAAAAAAAAGGGTTCTCAAGGAGGTAACAGAGAAGAAAGAGTGGAGGACCCACACTTCCAGCTTAGTCTTGAACAAGGTAATTACTACTGGAGAAAGAATCATATGTCCTCAGAGAATAGGAAATAAGGGTGGCCCTTAGGAGAGAATATCGCTCAGGTGAGAAGTGTGGCAGAGCCATATAGAAGGCAAGGAGGGGAGTTTGTAGGAGCCCTGTGTTGGTTAGCTTCCCATTGGTGGGACAGATTGGGAGAAGCTGAGCACTCAGCAGGCTGAGGCAGGAGGATCGTGAGTTTGAGGCCAGCCTGTATTACATAGTAAAACTGTATCTCCAACAAACCACAAAAGAGCTGGGCATCATGACACATGCCTTTCATCACAGCACTCAAGATTTTTTTCACAGGGTCAAATGAAGTTGAGAGAATCTAGGTACAGATTCTGGAGGCCTCCTATGACTACCCAGGCAGGGCAGCTCTGGGGACACATGTAGATATGAAGATTAGTCATCCCCAGGTAGGAGAGTATCTCAGGGAGGACTCTCAGCTAGGGCTGACCCTGACCCTCAGGCTCAGAGCTAGAGTCTGACTTGTAGACTTTTCAGCTCCAGGTGGGTTCTGGCTTGATACTTCAAGGGATCTTCAGCTCTTCCATTGTTAAAGACAAAAGAAAATCCTTTTCAATTTCTGAAATAAACTTCTAATTTCTTCTCCTTAGGAGCTGGTGAAAACTGTCCTCAAGGAAGCCTGACCTGGTCACCCTTCGATCCCTTGTATTCTACTGGTCCGTCTTCCTGATGACTCCGGATGGGGGTTGCTATCTCATCCCATGAGCTGGGGATGCCCTTTCCTTGTGCCACTGGATGCCCACAGTGCTTTGTCTTTGCATCTGTCTTTCTCCAAGTTCAGGGTTTAAATGTTAGAGGCTCAGTCCTCTGGCTTGCATTTTGCCCATGTTCCTGGATTCATGGTTGTCTGCTTGGGCTTGCTTGAATCTGGCTACAGCCTACATGCTTCAATCCTATGTCCAGGCATGTTTGTAGGGGTGTGGTGAGCATGCTCTTTTTGTGAGGCAAAGAATTTTGCCCTTTGGGTCCATCACATAGTACTGTAACAACTGGGCTGGGGGGTTGGCTCCACGGTTAAGAGCACTGGCTGCTCTTGCATAGGACGTGGGCATGGGTCCCAGCACCCATACGGCAGCTCACAACTGTTAGTTTGATGGTGAACTCCTAAAATGGTGGCACAACTCCCAATTTTCTAAAATGGCAGGTCCTGGATTAGCCCAGGCAGGTTTTTCTGTCTACTGGGAGACAAATCAGTCACTGGCTATACCACCCAAAGTATGTCATAGAAATTTACCCAAGTCCCTAACTGCCTGTAAAGGCTGCCTGACTTCTGCTGCTAGCTGCTACTCTTTGATCCCAGCAAGAACACCTCAAAATTTTATTTTTTCAATAAACTGCTGTCCCCCATAGCATTGTATTGGTTGATGGTCTTTGCTGTGCCCTCTTTCCATCAACAACCATCTGTAACTCCAGTTCCAGGGAATGTAATATCCCCTCTGGTCTCTGTGGCTGTGTGTACATGGTACACATGCATGCAGGCATCCACACATGCACATAAAGAAAATGAAAATTATACATATAAAGAAAAATTATACATATATATATATATATATATATATATATATATAAAGACCATGATGTCTCCCATATGACACCCCTATTGGCCATCATAGGGTAGTAAGTTCGTATTCTCTCTCTAAGCAAAAGATCATCACCAAAAAACCCCTTTGATACTTTAATAACTTCTCGACCCACCCTTAATCTTATAATAAATAGCTTAAATATTTAATTACAAAGATTTTGTTTTTGTTTTTGTTTTTGAGACAGGGTCTCCCTTTAGTCCCAGCAGGCCTGGAGCTTGCTTTGTAGACAAGGCTGGCCTTGAACTCACAGAAATCCTCCTGCCTCTGCCTCCTGAGTGCTGGGATTACAGGCGTGAGCCACCATGTCCGGATAAGAATATTTTTTTCTGATAAGTTACACTATCCTGTGTATTGACACAGGTATTATTGGATTTATCTTCTCAAGAAAGTTTAAATGATGGTATATATCTCCTTTTTCAGATGAAGAAAGTTGGTTTGGGGAGGTGGAGCATTTGAACTTTGTCCCAAGTCACCCAACTAAGAATTATTACTTAATTGTGGTCTAACATAATGTCAGAGCAGGAGCTGTAGTTGAACTCCTCCCTGATCTTTGACAGGTTACCCACATCTCTGGGCCCAGTGTCACCTATAAAAGGGATATGGAGAGTGCACAGAGCTTAGATTGGGATTTCCCAGGACCACCTGAAGCACAGAGTACTGAGGTGTGGGCTAAGTGAGTCATATCCTCCCACCCCCACCCCCCACCACCAACTGGAATTGCTGAGGGAGTGTGCAAGTGGATTTTTTGGAAAACCTTCAGAACAGAAAGGGAAGAGTGAGTTAGTCTTCCAATATATAAACAAAATTGAAAGCCTGAAACCTAGACAAGTCAACACTCCATAAACAAGGAGGAAAAAAAAAAGGCACCTGAAGGAGGCAAGCAAAGCAAGCCATCAAGAGGCATTTGGGATTTGCATCTGAATACACACAAAAGGGAAACCCACAAGCCAGGGACATGATGAAGGGACAACATGGGAAAGGTGCAGGATAATTCCACACCAAGCTCTACCACCCCCGTGGGAGATTCTTACAGTGGGATCCCCTTGGGGATGGCCCAGGACACAGATCTTAGAGGAACAATTGCAGACATATTCAAAGAAATTAAAGAATATAAAGAATAAGTCAGAGAACTAAGGAAAGAGAATGAAAAACTCAAGGAGGACCGAGAGGGAGAGAATGACAAACTCCAGAAAGAAGTGGAAACACTCTAGTGGAGCAAGGAGCTACAGAAAGAGACTGAGAAGCTCCAAAAGGAAGTGGAAATATGTCCTAGTTTGTCTTCCATTGCTGTGACAAAACACTCTGACCGACACAAACTTGGGGAGGAAAGGGTTTACTCAGCTTACATCTCCTGGGTCACAGTTCATCACTTAGGGAGCCCAAGGCAGTAACTCAGGACAGGAACCTGGAGGCAGGAGCTGAAGCACAGGCCATGGAGGAATGCTGTTCACTGGCTTGCTCCCCTGGCCCATGCCCAACCTGCCCTCTTATACCATACACAACAACCTGCCCAAGGTGGCACCACCATAGTGGGCTGGGCCCTCCCACATTGCCCAACAATCAAGACAATATTCCACACACGTGGCCACAGGCCAATCCAATGGAGCCAATTCCCCAACTGAGGCTCCCTCAACCCAGGTGTGTCAAGTTGACACTAAAGCTATCCAGCACAGTTGGCCCCTTGTCAACTTGACACACAAAACACATCACTATTAAACCAACACCTTTCCAGTTCTTGTCTCAAAGGATGATGTTAACATTAGTTACAACCTAAGACAGTACAACCTTAAAAGCCCCACAGTCCTTAAAATGCCCAAACACTTAAAAGTTCACAGTCAGTTAAAAGCCTCTTTACTGTGGGCTGCTGTAAAATCCAAAACAAGTGCTGTCTTATTTCAAAGGGAAGAATCAGGCACACTCAAACAAAACCTAAGTCCAGCAAGTAGCTCAAGGCTGGACACCTGGGACTCACTCACAATCTTCTCGGCTCCAAAGGATTTCGGCAGCTCCCCTCTCTGACTCTGCCATCCATGGCACACACAGCTCATCTTGCAGGCCCAGGCCGACTCCATTCCACACCTGCCGCTGCTCTTGGTGGTCGTCCCATGGTCCTGGCATCTCCAAAAAGCTGGGGTCACCACTGAAACTGAGGCAGCACCTTCACCAATGGTCTCTTCTGACTTCTCCTGGTGCAAAGCCTCAGCTTCTCTCCATGACCCCTGGAATCCTGGGGTCTTCACTGCAACCGAGGTGCACTTCCACCAATGGTCTTTCCTGACCTCTCACAGTGCCAAGCCTCGGCTGCTCTCTGTGACCCCCTCAAATTTCAACACCGGAACCATACAGGAGACTCTTACATGTTACCAAGTCCTGCTTCTGGCTCGAGATGGAGGCTCAGGCCCCTTCTGGATCACAGCTTCTGTGTGCTGACCCTGAAGAAATTCTTCCCAGAAGATTTCACCACAGTGATGTGCTCTCTGTTACTTACCAGCTGATTTTTCAGCCCAGTCTAACCAGCCATCAATGTCCCAGTACACCAAGCTTTCATTTCAAAGTTCTGGTTCTCTTGTTACTTACAGCCGAATTCATTTCAGCCCCAGCTGACCAGAACCCACAATTACACAGGTCCTGAATGATCTCTGCTCCTCTTTGAAATAGACACTCACAAGCCAGTCCTCCATTTTCTACAAATCCTTCAGCAAAACTGTCCAAGCTCCACAGAACAACAATCTTTAGGCATTCAATGGTTTTCTTCATAGCCCAAGAGTTCCAAAGCCTCCCACAATCCTTCTCCCCTATAAACACCAAGGGTCATGGGTCTGTCCAGCAATAACCCCACTTCCTGGCTACCAATTTTCTGCTCCTAGTTTGTCTTCCATTGCTGTGACAAAACACTCTGACCGACACCAACTTGGGGAGGAAAGGGTTTATTCAGCTTATATCTCCGGGTCACAGTTCATCACTTAAGGAGCCAAGGCAGGAACTCAGGGCAGGAAGTGGAGGCAGGAGCTGAAGCACAGGCCATGGAGGAATGCTGTTCACTGGCTTTGCTCCCCTGGCCCATGCCCAACTGCCCTCTTATACCATACACAACAACCTGCCCAAGGTGGCACCACCCATAGTGGGCTGGGCCCTCCCACATTGCCCAACAATCAAGAAATATTCCACACATGAGCCACAGGCCAATCCAAGGAGCCAATTCCCCAACGAGGCTCCCTCAACCCAGGTGTGTCAAGTGTGAACTAAAGCTATCCTGCACAAACGATACTAAAGCAAAGCACCAGGAGGATAATGAAAAAGGAAAAGCAATAACACCATCCAAGACAAGAGGAAAGGAAGGGGAAAACGCCGAATAACAGAAATGGAGGAAGCAGAACAAGAAGAAATATCGACTGGAGAGAATAACAGGAAAACAACTAAGTTAATACTCAGTAAAAATATACATTGAAAAAATTTAAAAAGACACAAAAAGGGAACAACCAAGACTATAGGAAGGAAACTAGTGCACAAAGATCAAACGCCAGATCACAGGAAGAGGAGAGAAGAGGAGAAGAATCCAAGAATAATAGAGGTATGTGATGCTAATCTTCAGCCAGAATAAAGATAGAGTGAAAAGTTCCCCAAACTAAAAAAACAAACCCCATACAAAACAAGAATGCACAAGAACCCAAACAGACAAGATCAGAAGAAAGAAATACTTCCCACACCATATCGTATGTTAAAACACTAGACGCCCCAAACAAAAACAAAAATTGCTGAAACCACAAGGAGAAAAAAACAAGTTACAATAATAGGGGAAAACCCATCAGAAATTACAACTGACTTTTCAGGAAACTATGAAAGCAAGAAGAACAAGAGAAACGATGCAGGCAACCTGGAGCATTCAACCCAGGTGTTAAAAGGACTATAGATGCCAACCCAGGTTATCTCTACCCAACAAAAAGTGTCTGATATAGTTGAAGGAAAGAGAAAAATCTTCCATGACAGTCTAACAAATGATTAGAATACTATGTCCGGAAAACCAACCCTTCAGAAAATCTCTAAGCAATTCAAAGGACAAAGAAAGATAAGGAGCAACTATCCCCATGCACCTAGAAAGAGAAATTAATAAAAGCCATAACTGCAGAAGTAGAACCTAGACTAAAAATGCAAATGGAATAGTAAGGTGAAAGGAAGCAATACACATCTATCAGTTATAACTTATATAAGATTAGGCTAAACTCACCAATCAAAAGCATAGACTGGAGGAGAATGGCATTAGGAAAACAAAACCACCTATATGCTGGTCGTAGTAAGAAATACCATCTCACTGCTCAAGATAGACCCAACTTAAGGAGGATAGGGATTGGAAAAAAATAGATTCAAGAAAATGTATAACACAAAGAAGAAAGCAGGGGTTCTTTTTAATATCAGACAAAACAGACTCAGAGTTAAAAAATCAGATAGACACATAAAGGGCATTTACATTTTTAATAAAACAATTGAAAAAGATTTCACAATCATGAATATAGATCGCACCAAAACTCTGGGTGCACCAAACTTATTAAATAATAACAATTCTTCCAGGACCCAAAGGCACAGATTAACCCCTGCACACTCACTCATTGAGGGACTTCAATACCCCACTGAAGCCCTTTTGAACAGGTCAACCAGACAAAAGAATAAACAGAGAGATATCTGAAAACTGAATGACAATTGATGCACCATGATAGACCTCAAACGGACATCTACAGAATGTACCACCCAAACACCAGAGAATACATTTTTCTACTCCAAGCAACCCATGAACATTCTCCAAAATCTACCACATACTAGGACACAGAAAAAAAAAACCTCAAACATAATTACAAAAAGATTGAAATAATTTCATGGCGTCAGGAGACCCACAGTGCAATAAAGCTCATATCAACACCAGGATAGGCCTTACTAGCTACAAGAACATGTGATACTAAACAACACATTCCTGAATATTGAATGGGTCAAGGAAGAAATAAAAAAAGAATAAAATAAAAGCATTCCTGGAACTGATGACAATGATAAACAACAAACAAACATATGTGATACTTTAAAAACAAGTCCTAGTCCATAGCTACGAGGTAAGTTTTTTATAGCCCTGGGTTGCCCTCACAGTAGCAAAACAACACAGAAAAAGAACACAAATGAAACAATCTAACCCTCTGCAGCCTACAAAACCACTTGTGAGAGACATAAACAAATGACCCCCTAAATGCCAACAGACAGAAGTTAAATGATAAATAACAAAATCGACAGAAACTCACTGAAATAGAAAACCAAAAGGAAAACTTTAGTTACCAAAAAAATTGAGTGGAAATCCAAAGGTTGAGTTTTTGTTGTCTTAGAGAATAATACAAGATAGAGGCAGATTCCCTCGTAATTTTACCAGTTAAACAAAAAGAAAGAAAAGAGCAACTCCAATCAATGCAATTCATGAGAAGGGGAAATATCACAACAGACAATTGAAAAGATCCAGACAATATTAACGGGAATACTACAAAAACCTATACTCTACCAACTTGAATAAACCTAGAGAAATGGCAATGATATATCTGAAATCCTGGGAACTTCCAAAGCTTAACCAAGAAGCGAGTATTGACCAGCCTTTAAAACGGGACCCATAATATATTGAAGAAATTGACATGTAATAAGAAAACCTCCCAACTAAAAAAAAGCCCAGGCCCAGAAGGTTACACAGAGAATTCTATAAAACATTAAAACTTCAAAAAGGAAACCATATTACTACAAATTGTTCAGAAGATTACAAGGCATAAGAGGGAAATCTACCAAATTCCTTATATGAAGCCAATCCACTTGCTAATACCCAAAAACACCAGGCAAGCATAAAAAAGGAAAAAGGGGAACTATTGTTTCTTCCCAGACCAAAATGAGCCCCCATATGTTATGCCCAGATCACTGGGTCCCACAAAAGACCACCAGGACAAGCAGCTCCAATGTAAATACAAAGAGTCTTAATTCAATCTCGAGCTTGGACCACTACCCTTATGATGCAGCAGGCTGGGAGAAGCAGTCCCATAGCTTGGTGCTGGGGGGTGATCTTTTAAAGGAGCCTGGTCTAGGGGAGTTTTTCTATATCAGTTCAGACTTGACCTGTTTCCCAAGCTTCGGATGTATCTGGTGGACTCAGACTGGGGGAAAGTGAATGCTTACCTTAGTCCAGAGTGAAGTCTGGAATTAACTCTATATTCTCCTCATATAGACCCATTTTAATGAACACAAGATGCAAAAAAATTTCAACCAAAAAACACATGCAAAATACTATACAGACCCAATTAAGAAGATCATCCATCATGACCAAGTTGGATTCACGCTAGAGATTGCAGGGAGGACGGTCAAAAAATACGTAAACCTCACTTTTGAGCGTACAGCGACTCAATGCAAACCTGTATCTTTTTCTTTCTCAGCCGTTAAGTTGGTGCCGTTTTGTCCTGTTAGAACAAAACAAATCTTTTCCCATAGTTGAGGTGGTATTACAGAGGGTTTGAATGCAGGGTTGATGTAAAAGGGTTTCACTGGCTGTATTGGCTGTTCCCCCCCCCCGTGGTTTTTTTTACGTATGAGCTCCAGAAGACATAAGTGTATGTACATGCGACTTATAGGGTTTGGAGTATCAAGGACAGATTTCATAAATTCACCCATGTGTTTTGGTGGACTATATTGTTAACTTGGGAAGCAAATATCTTTATTTTTACATAATAAATCATCTTAAAGAGAATGCTTACAAGTGATACTGTACAACAGAGCAAATTATGGAAAGGATGACCCGTCTGAACATTTCCAAAAGAAAAAGCCTCAGATTGCCTATAAACATCGACCCTCTGTGGTTCCTACATGGTAACAACTAGTTATAATGAGTCCTAATGAACTTTACCTTCTAGGTGCCACAAAGGTTCTGATATGAGAGACTTCCTTGCCTTCCCACCCATAGAACAAGGAGAAAATATGACAATGAGTGAGGTCGCTCCCCAACTGTAAATGGAGACAACTATTGTAGAGGTAATCTTTCTTATAAAACTAGTAAAACTGCTTTCTTTAATTGACATACTAGACATGGAACTGTGGAAGGGATTACTCTCTGTTCAGAACCAAATATAATACTAAAGTCCTAGGGCTATGCACTCAGGCAAAAATATATTAATACAGAGCTCTGACATCAGCAATGGATGTTCTACCAGGTGGGATTTGGCGCCAGGGGATCCAAGGGCCCCCAAAAAGGTAAGGGTCTCCTTGCCTCTAAGTGGTGGGACACCTACAGGAGGAGAGGCAATAAGGCCCTGCTGCCGAAGGACCTGACGTTAACATGGGAGGGATGTATTGAGACCACACATGCAAGTGTACAGATGGCCTCTAAAAACCAGAGAGTGTACCAAAGGCCCTAAACCAATAAAGCAAATATGGGTCTCCCTGAGGTCAAGCAAGACTCCAACCGTCAGCACCAGCTACAACCCTCACCTGCCTGGAAATTACTGTGCAGCAGAGGCAAGCCATGTGCCTGTATATCCCAAATCTAATTGGCTATTGGCTCTCCCCTTGGAGAAATAACCATGGCTGATGCCACAAGCTTACATCCTCTAAGTTAGGAGATGTTATAAGCCACAGTAACCCTGTCATATTTAACAGGGGGGAAAATGATAATTCATGGATTAACATATCCAAACATGTGTCTATGCTAAAGTAACCTACCATAATATATAGTGCTGCTTAAATACCTATATATCTAATTGCTTGTTCTTCATTAGTAGGATCGAAAGGTTATTCCTGGACAAACTGTCAGCCATGAAAGGAAAACAGCCAGAAATTGACCAGAGTCCAATCAACAGCTCCAGAGAGAGTGGACTGTTTTACCTCTCATCCACCTGTGCCCCCTTTTCTAAGCCTAGGGAACAACCTTGCGAAGAGGGGGCGTGGTTATAGAATGTAAGGGCTGCGATTGGTGGGTGGAATGGTGAAACTACACGCAATGTAGTCTGGACACTCATTTGATCAACTTGATTTGAACAAACAACCTGTCACCCCCCCTGGGATATGGGGCTGTAGGGTTTGGGCACAACTGCCTGCAAGATAGGTTTTGCATGAAGGATGCTTGTACTCATGGATTATCACTATAGCTAAAAATGAAAAAAAAAAAACTGAGAGAAGGAAGATTGCAGGACAGTTATGGCGAATGCATGATCTGGGATGGGGGGGGTGGGGGAAAAAAAAAAAAGCCTGAACTGAATGGGAAAAATGTATATGAAATGCACAATAGCATCAATAAAAACTAATTAAAAAAAATACGTAAATCAATAAATATCACAAAAAACCATAAACGGACTCTCAATTGATGCAGAAAAATATGCATTTGGATTTGACAAAATCCAGCATCCCTTCATGCTTAAAGTCCTAGAGGGAATTGGATTGAAGGGATCATTCCTCAATGTAATGCAAAACATAACAGGAAACCCACAGCCAACTCCAGTTCGTAAATGGGAGAAAAGTGTTAACATCCCTTAAAGGTAGGAACTTGGCAAGGCTGGCCCTCGTCCACCATTCCTCTTTCATATGGTGCCTGAAACACTTGCCAGGGCAATAGGCAAGAAAAAGGAAATATAAAGGAGTACAATTGGAAAGGATGAAGTCAACTATCCTTTTTGTTGATTGGATATGATGTGTTACAAAGAGGATGCTAAGAAACTCCATCCGAATTCTCCGAGAATGATTAAGAGTTGTTTCAGTAAAAATGGCAGAAACGGTTGCAAACACAACATTAACCTAGAAAAAATTCCTTAAGCACTTTCTTACCATCAACAACCACAACTGAAAGAAGGATTACAAGGCGACCTTCCGCACTCACAATAGCCTCAAAAAAAAATAAAAATACCTAGGAACAAACCACAAAGACACCAAAAGATCTCTAAAAAAAATAAACCCC
This sequence comes from Rhizomys pruinosus, assembly GCA_009823505.1. NCBI lineage: Eukaryota > Metazoa > Chordata > Mammalia > Rodentia > Spalacidae > Rhizomys > Rhizomys pruinosus. The sequence continues at coordinate 413,672 of VZQC01014560.1, forward strand.
CAAAGAAGGAAACTGAAGAAGACATCAGAAGATGGAAAAACCTCCCATGCTCATGGATTGGAAAACTTAAGATAGTAAAAATGTCCATTCTACCCAAATTAATATACAGATTCAACACAATCCCAATTAAAATCCCCAAGAGTTTCTTCACAGGGTTGGAAAAAAAAGTCCTTAAATTCATTTGGAAAAACAAAAGACCCCTAATAGCCAAAACAACCCTGAGTGAAAAGAGCAACACAGGGGGGATCTCTATACCAGACTTTAAACTATACTACAGGGCTATAGTCATAAAAACAGCTTGGTACTGGCACAAAAACAGACCTGTTGACCAATGGAAAAAACTGAAGATCCAAAGTTGAGCACATATAATTTTAGTCACCTCATATTTGACAAGGGTGCCATGAAGACACAATGGAGGAAAGACAGCATCTTCAGCAAGTGGTGTTTGCAAAACTGGATCACCACTTGTAGGAGAATGAAATTAAACCCCTACCTCTCGCCCTGTACAAAAGTCAACTCCAGATGGATTAAAGACCTCAACGTGAAACTCCAAACTCTGAAGGCAATAGAAGAAAAAGTTGGCAGCAGACTACAAGACATAGGCGTAGGAAAAGACTTCCTAAATCAGACAGCAGCTGTGCAATAATTAAGGTCAACAATTGACAAATGGGACCTCATTAAACTCAAAAGCTTCTGTACATCAAAAGAAACAATCAAGGAAGTGAAGAGAATTCCCACAGAGTGGGAGGAAACCTTCACTGCAGAAACATCTGACAAAGCATTGATTTCCAGAATATATAAACTACTCAAAAAACACAGAAGAAAGAAAACAAATGACCCACTGAATAGATGGAGCAAAGAGTTGAACAGAGACTTCACAAGTGAGGAATTAGAGATGGCTGAGAAACATCTTAAGAAGTGTTCAACATCACTAATCATTAAGTAAATGCAAATCAAAACTACTTTAAGATATCTTACACCAATAAGACTGGATTTTGTCCAAGCATTTTCTAAAATGTTTAAAGTAGTTAAAAGTATCAGGCTGGTGTAACTTAGCCTTTCTGGATGCTTAACGACCATACTTAATGCCCATACCAATTTGCCGAGGGTCTTAAGGGATAACTTTGTTCCTTTCCCTCAGAGGTCAACTAAGTCCCAGAGGACTATGCATGGAGTCATCTCTTGAAATGTCCTGCAAATGTGAGTCACCAGTCTTCCTGTGCAGGGAGGTCTTGGAGACCCACGGACTTCAGCCAGTGTCCAGTCTATAAAGAAGAAAGTCTGCTCTTGCTTCAAAAAAAGGGAAGCCTGGTCTAGCAAGATCTGACTTGTCCTCGAGTGGATGGAACTGGTGATTGAAAAGCCAAAAGGAGCCAGGGGCTCCCTCCCCCTCCCCCAAGAAAACCTGAGTGACCCTTAAGGACCAGATCCTCAACTGACCTTGAGAAAACAAAAACCTTGGTTAATCTGGGCTAACTGTGGCCTTTAACATCCAAAAGGAAAGTATAACCAGAAATAAATAAATAGTAAGTACTGAGAAATTGTACTTCAGGTATAAAACTTGAGATCTTAGTAAAAAGACAAAAGAGCACAGTTGTTTTTCCTGTCTTACTGGCAAGTACAGCTACCCTGTGGCTGACACTGCTTTTGCCATCCTTCAAAGACGTGAGAAGACACAGCTTTTCAAGTTTCCAATATGGACTGAAGACTCATGTCTCTCCAAGAATCCTCCAAACCTTCAGTGCCAGATGGGGACTGCTGAGACATCCAACTGTGGACTGAGCTACTACTGGGGTTTCCACTTCTTCAGAGTATAGGCTGCCATTGTTGGACTACCCAAGCTGTATCATGGAGACCAGTACAGGAAGATCAACACAGGACGCGGTGCTTACTGGACCTCATTTGGTGACCATGGGAAGGGAAAACCCCAGTGTGGAACACAAGGGCAGAGCTGGTGGTGATTTGGGCTTGCCAAGGAGGAGACTTCAAACATGCCATCTTTCAGCCTAATTAAAAAATATCAAAAGCTGAAGATGCTAAAACCTTTGATATATGTGGCATGCATATGTGCATATTTTGGAGTGATGCATATTGGAAGAAATAACAGCAACAACAGAAAAGACTACGTCAAAGAACTGACTGAAACGATGAATTTCTGCTTTTTGCTCGAAACAGTCAACTTCTGCATCGAGAATTTTGAGAGAGACTGAGAAAAAGATGAAAAACATGTTGGGCAAAATGCATGAGCTCTGGTGGAGTGGGGGGCAGAGAGAGGGGCACGGGTCTAGATTTGATTTGTAATGTAATTGTGTATGAAATGCACAGAGCTTCAATAAAACATTGGCTTTAAAAAAACAGGAATGTGGTAGTGGGCCTTACTTCAGAGGGTGGACATCATGTGCCATCATGAAAAACATTCACAAGCATGCCTGGTGCTTCCTCAGTGTCACATCCATTTGTTATTTTAAAAAATATTTTATTTATTTTTATTTTGCGTATGAGTGTATTGTCTGCATGTATGTAAGTGCACCCATGTTGTGCCATCAGATCCCCTGGAACTGGAGTTATAGATGGTTGTTAGCTGCCATGTGGGTGCTGGATATTGAGCCCAGGTCTCCTACAAGAGCAGCCAGTGCTCATAACCACTGAGCCATTATCTTCAGCCCCATGTTCTTGTTACTAATTTAAACGTCACTATTGTTTGTGTCTACATACAGAATCTAAGCTGCTCACTATTACATTAAATTTAGGGATTTTTCTTCCCTCTGTGTGTCTGACTCAGGTACTTATTGTTAATAAAATTGTTCCAGCCTGGCGTGGTGATGCAAGCCTTTAATCCTAGCTTTTGGGAGGCAGGCGGAACTCTGTGAGTTCAAGTCCAGCCTGATGTACAAAATGAGCTCCAGGACAGCTGGGACTACAGGAAGTGTTGCCTCAAAACAACCAAAAAATAAAAAAAGAAATAAAAATAAAATAACATAGTTGTGCATGCTGGAGAAGCAATGAAGGAAATATCAACCAAGGAAATAAAACTGAGATCAGTAGCCTCTCTAAACCCCTAAATCACACTGGTGTATATACAAAAGTTTTTATTTCTTTATTCATTAGTCTTCTTTGCAAACAAATCTCTACCACTTGGGGGGGTTCTTATTATATGAATTTCCAATGGGATATGTTAATAAAATTGTTCCAGCTGGGCATGGTGGTGCAGGCCTTTAACCACAGCACTCAGGAGGCAGAGACAGGCAGATCTCGGCGAGTTCAAGGCCAGCCTGTTCTACAGAGTGAGCTCCAGGCCAGCTGGGACTAAAGGGAGACCCTGTCTCAAAAAGACCAAGAAAGAAAGAATGAAAGAAAGAAAGAAAGAAAGAAAGAAAGAAAGAAAGAAAGAAAGAAGGAAGGAAGGAAGGAAGGAAGGAAGGAAGGAAAGAAAGAAAGAAAGAAAGAAAGAAAGCCATACTTTTTTAGAAAAATCTCTTCTATTAAAAAATTTTAACATTTAAAATATAAAAATATGGAGGGTAGAGAGATGGCTCAATGGATATTTCATGTGTATGAGTGTTTTGCCTGCGTGTGTGTAAGTGCATGATACGATACAGAGCTTGGTGCCCACAGAGACTAGAAAAGAGCATTGGATCCCCTGGAACTGGAGAGACAGGTGTTAGCCAACATGTGGGTGCTGGAACATAACCCAGGTTCTCTGGGAGAGTAGTCAGTGCTCTTAACTGCAGAGTCTTCAGCCCTAAAGAGCCCTTTTTTTTTTTTTTTTNTCAGAGCTGTCCTGAGGAGTGCTCCACCCTCAACTCAGAGCTGTGCAGCTTTTCCCTCACTCCTAATAGGATCCTGCTAAGGTCTGACTGTGCCCCTCCCGTTTCATGTTAGAACTAGGATGTGAAGACAGCAATGCTGAGGGAATGGACTCTTCAGAGGAGTCTGGGACAGGAAGGGATGGGTTTCCTGGTTCAGGGATGATGTTATCAAAGTGAACTTTGTCTCTGCCCTGGAATGATGTAGCAAGATGGCTTCACCGGATGCCAGGGCAGGGCGCCAAGGCTCCCAGCTTGTAGAAATATGTCACTTCCATCCTTTAAAATGCTTTAAAATTTATTTTTACTTTATGCGTATGAGTGTTTTGCCTGTCTGTATGCACATGTAACATATATGTGCCTGGTGCCCTTGGAGGTCAGAAGAGGACACTCGAGCCCCTGGAATTAGAATTATAGTGGGTTGTGAGCCTCCATGTGGGTGCTAGGAATCAAACCCAGGTCTTCTGCAAAAGTAGCTGTGCTCTTGACCACTGAGCCACCTCTCCAGTTCCAGCCCATATTCCTAATGTTTCCTGTGCAGGAGCAGTGTGGGAATAGGGATCAGTGAACAGATGGGATCATGGTTAGGGATCAACAGAGGGAAGGAACACAATGGAGAGGAACAGTGCAGGAAAAACACACAATTCCTCCTGACTCCATGCTGTGTGGGGAAACTCTGCCCAGAAATGGCATCCCACTAATGCCAGGGTCAGGGCTGGTGAATATACAGAACTGTCAACCCACCACCCAGATGGGCCTCAGGGGGTACAACAAGTCACAATGAGCTGTCCAGCAGTGTGACCCAGCAGACACTGACTATGATGCAGAGATGGGATAGGGTCTGTGATCATGCCCACAACTCCCCAAGACAGCAGTAACAGGTATGGAAGGGGGCACAAATCAGCCTCCTGGGTTCAGACTCTGCATTAAAATATATTTAATTACTTTAAAATTATTATTTAAAAATTTTATGTGTAAGACTGTATTGTCTTCATAAATGTAAGTGACCCTTGTCATGTAATACCCATAGAGGTCAGAAGAGAGCATCAGATTCCCCTGGAACTGGAGTTACTGACAGTTGTTCGCTACCATGTGGTTGCTGGGATCAATGAACCAAGGTCCTCTGCAAGAGCAGTTAGTGCTCTTGACCTCTGAGCCATTTCTCCACCCCGCCTTAATTACTTTTTCAATTATTTTTTCAACTTCATTTAGAAAGATAGTAAATGACAATCCCACTGAGGTTAGTGGAGCATGCCTAGCTAAATTTTCTTTTTAAAAAAAAAAATTATCCGTCAAAGGATGATAAGATTAGGGAAAGGGAGAATTGAGCAGCAAAGATGTTCACAGGAAGCCATTGGTGATATGGGTCTTCTGGACAGACAAATAAAAAATCTTGTGTGTGTGTGTGTGTGTGTGTGTGTGCATGTGAACAAATCTGCACGCATGTGTGTGCATATGAGTATGGAGGCCAGAGGCCAGGCTCTCTTGGTGTTCCTCCTACACCATCCTCCTTTCTTTTTGGCACCAGGTCTCTCATTGGCTGAGAGCTGGCTGACTGGGCAAGGCTTGCTAGCATGCCCAGGGCCCACCCCCCTCCACTCCTCCTTAGGGCTGGGGTTGCAGGTGCTTGACACCATAACTGACTTCTTTACTTGAAGACTGAACTCAGAGCCTCACACTTTACAGACCCAACTATCTATCTCCTATTCCTGAAATTTCTTTGTTCATTATAATTAGGCCCAGGAGAAGAACCAGTCAGCAGTGGAATCCAAATCAATCCCTGTTTTGTGAAGCTGACAGATATAGGGAAGGAAATTCCATCATTGTACTCAGAAAAGCAGCACAACCAAGCAGGGGTTTCCCATAACCAAGGAATCAACGTCATAGGTAAGGGGGACTGAAACAACTTGCCACCATTCCTGAGTAACAGGCTCCCAGGCAGGGGCTTGGGCATGTCAGTAGGGTCCATCAGGGCCGCCCAGGTGGCCTGAGGTAGAGATGGGAAGGGGAGGAGCCAACTTTTGTAAAAGCTGAAGGAAGGAAGGAAGGAAGGAAGGAAGGAAGGAAGGAAGGAAGGAAGGAAGGAAGGGAGGGAGGGAGGGAGGAAGGACGCAAGCCTTCGGGTTAGCAGAGGAAAGTGGGGGAATACCAGAAGGTATTAAATGGGGATTTATAAATGTTGAGGCCAGGATGATGTTTCTGAAAGAAGGGAAGGCAGGAAGGGTTTGGTTAAAGAAAATGGGAAAATAAAATCAGGGAACAAGGTCTCCATGAAAGGAGGAGGATAGGAAACAGTCAAGACAAAGAGGTGTAAGGAGATGACTTCAGGTTCAGGTGCAGTAAGGGAGTGCTGGGCAGAGGCAAGAAGTGAGCTAAGCAGTAAAATGAGAGTGAAGGAAAGAGGTGGGGTGAGAGTGGGGAAAAGAGAAACGGACTGAGGATGGAGGTAAAGCGTTCTTGGCTGGAGAAGTCGCCTCTGGCTGTCTTGTCAGGTGTTGGTTGAGGGCCTGGAACAAGTCAAACCACAGCTTTGGGAGGAATGGCCCATGGCAGCCTTGAGGTAACTTCCCAGGCCTTCATAGGGTCACACTCTGGGGGTGCCCTGCTGTGTGGGATCCTGATTGCCTCTGAGACTCTGTCAGGACTTCCATCCTTTGTGCAGTCATCAGTGAGGACTCTGAAGATGGAAAAAGAAGAACCCTCCACCTCCAGACTCAGCCAGCCATGTAGGGAAGCCCAGAGGCTCGGGCTGCAGCACAGGGATCAAGAGCCACTGTCTCCTGCTGTTCAATTCCTAGTCTGTTCTATACGGTGGATCCAGTTTCTCCTGGGAACCTGTTCTCTGCATTATTTTATATGACTCAGGAAATTAAGGGACACAACGAATCATTGCACATTCTTAAAAGTTAGGCTTGTCAGTTGATGGCTCTTTATCAGTTGAGTCATCCACTCGCTGCATAGACATAGGTTAGCAACAAAATCTTTTTGATTTTTTTTACTTACTTTTATTTTATATTTTGCCTGCATGTATGTTACTGTACTGGTGCACACAATGACCATGGACACCAGAAGAGAGCATTAGATACCTTGGAACTGTAGTTACAGACTGTTGTTAACAGCCAGATCCTCTAAAGAACATCCAGGGCTCTTAACTGCTGAGCCATCGTTCTGTTGTAAAGTCACAGAGGAGAGACCACTCACTAAACCATGTGGAGTTTTAAAGGAGGGTTTAATTTAATTATGATGCGGGCTGACACTCAACTCCGGAGGAAGGAGCAGGTTATGCAGCCTTTTATAAGTACAACAGCCAATCAGAGTTTAACACCACAGTTAAAGTTACCAGTGAAAGGGAAGCGCGCAAAGCAAGCAAGCAAGCAAGCAACCGTTCCTAGAATGACTCAGGAAAAATGGAACTTAATGGCGTCTGCAAGCACTATCCCTGAGTTTTGTAATTCCTTATTTCATTCTCCTCTGTTGTTGTGAGATCCTCAAATCCTTGAAGGAAGTTCATAAGAGGTGACCTCAGTAGGTGTTTCTGAGGTGGAATGGTCTCTGGAAGGGGGTATACTGGGTCCTTAGCACCATGAGTTTGATAGAATTTACCTGCTGTTTAATAAGTCTGACAAGTGAGTTAAGGATGCAAGGACCACAAGTTAGAGCAAACAGAAGGATAAATTTACTAGATCCAGGAAGTCTTCAGCTCTCAGCTGAGAAGGAAACTGGCTCTTTGAGGGGTCTTGACCCTAAACTGCCTAGACAATTTTTCGCTCCTATTTTTATCACATTAACCTCTGAAGAGGTCACCCAATTACCAAGAGGGAATAGGGGAGTCGACCACTCCGACTTCTTCCATGCTGAAAAAGGGCATGGGGGTGGCAACTGGGGTACCCCTGCTTGGTTGGTCTATCTAAAAGACCCCCAAAAGTATAGTTATAGAGAGAACAAAGTCCTTGACTGGTGCCTATGAAGGAGAATTGAAGGCAAGAGTAGTTATGTATATTTTCTAGGCAGGGAAGTAGGAGAAGAACAGGGTGAATTAAATGTCCAACTTTAAAATCCGTGGGAATTTCTCAACGAGGGGTTTGAAACAACCATTTATTGGGTTTCTCCTTTTGTTCAGTTGGTGATGGCATCTGGACTCAGGATCTGCTTTCCAGGCCTTTCGATAGTCATGGTGTGAGTTTCCTCTCAGGTAGTTGATAAATAGAAAGAGGAAAATTTATTATTTGACAACAATAGATCTCATATGTCTTTAAGTCTAATGTTGGAAAGCACAATCTCTCAGACTTTAAAGGAAATATAATGGTTACATATCTTTTGTTTATTCTTTTTCCTTTTGGGTATTTAAATCCCTACAGTTAGCCCAGATTAACCAAGCTTTGTTTTCTCAAGGTCGGTTGAGGATCTGGTCCTAAGGGACCACTTGGATTTTTGGTGGTGGTGGGGGGAAGCCTCTGGCTCCTTTTGGCTTTTCATTTACCAGTTCCTTCCATATGAGGACAAAGTCAGGTCTTGCTACATAGTGAGTTCCAGGCCAGATGGGGCTATAGGGAAACAGTCTCAAAAAGTCCAAAAATTTTTTTAAATTATGTACGTGTGTATGTGTCTGTGGGTAGGTAGGTCCATGTCATTGCAGTTCCCACAGAGACCAGGAGAGGGTGTCAGATCCCCTAGATCTAGAGTTATATGCAGTTATAAGATGCCCAACATAGACGCTGGGATCCTAACTTGGGTCTTTTGCAAGAGCCAAATTTAACCACTGAGTCATCTCTCCATCTCCAATGAGTTCTTTGAAATGTAGTGTGTTTGTGTGCAAGTCTCTGTGAGCATGTGTACATGGAGGTCAGAGGACAATCTCAGGTGTTAGTCTCTGTTCTTCCAGCTTGTTTAAGACAGCCTCTTTCTTCACTGTCGCACACACCAGGCTAGGTGGTTCATGAACTTCCAGGAATCTCCTGTCTCTCCTATGTTACCATAAGAGTGCTGGGTTTACAGATATGTTTGGCCATGTCTGGCTTTATGTCATGGGGGTGGAGAGTCTCAACTCAATCCTCATGTTGCGCGATAAGCCCTTTACCCACTGAGCCATCATGAGTCTGTTTTCTAAACTACTTTCCATGATTATGAAGAGGTAGACTTGTCCAATGATTTCTAAAGAGAATAGAATGTTAGCTGTTCTGTTGGAAGACCATAGTGTCACCTGATCAGAAACTTTGAATAATGTCAAGGATGGCTCACTTAGTTCTCTCATATAGGTAGAAATAAAGGCTTCAAAGCTAATGTATTGTTTCTGACAAAATTCTTCAGCATTTTGGAGTGAGTTTTCAAAGGACTTATTTGGAAATAATATTCCATTTTCTCCTCAAAGCAACCTTAAGGGACCCAAAGGGTAGACATTGACCTCTTAGTTTCTGCGATGAGAAAACACAATCACAGAGATAATTCAAGATCTTGTCCAAAGTCTCACAGAGAATGACAGAAAACACTGGCATCCTGGATTCCAAGTCATTACGTTCATATGTTGTGAGATGGAGAGACTACAGGGGGTGATGACGTGGGCCTGTCGTCCCAGCACTCAGAAGGTGGAGGAAGGAGCACTGGGAGGTCAAGATCATTGTCAGCCGTGCAGTGAGTTCAAGGCCAGGAGGGCTATGGATGACCACATCACAAAACAGAGAGAGAGAGAGAGACAGAGCGAGACAGAGAGACGGAGAGGCAGAGCCATTCGTGAAAGTTACACTGCTTGACAAAGTTCCAGTGACCTGACTCGTCCGATTGAAGTCTGCTCTCCAGCTGACGTTGGTTTTTAATAATTCCTTTTATCATATTAATCCTTATTTTTCTAACCTGCTTAACTTTTGGCTTTCTAGAAAATAGGACACCTGATTCTGCCTCAAGGAACAGAAGTGACACTTATTATGCCTTTTCTAGAAATGAATCCTTTGTGAGAAATAAAGATCTGTGTATACAACTTAAAAGCACCTAAAAGTATGATAGCATAGCAATTGAGAATTCTACAGAAACTGTAGCATGCACAGATTGCCCAAGTAAAAAAAGGAATTTTCCAGGTGTGGTGGCACACACCTTTAATCCTAGCACTTGGGAGGCAGAGGCAGGCGGATCTTTGTGAATTCAAGGCCAGCCTAGTCTACGGAGTGAGCTCCAGGACAGCTGGGGCTACAGGGAGACCCTGTCTNTTGGTTATTTCCCTGATGAGCACTGGAAACAAAGCCAGGCCCCCTCCTGCATCTAAGTATACATAGCAGGCTGGAGAGATGATGGCTCGTGGTTAAGAGCACTGACTGCTCTTGCAGAGGATCCTAGTTAATTCCCAGCACCCACATGGTGTTAACAAGGATCGGTAACTCCAGTTCAGGGGTCTGACACCCTCTTTTATCTCTGTGGTCATTGCATGACACAGGTGGCAGTTACATACATGCAGCAATAAATATACCCATACAAAAAAAATAAAAATAAGAAATAAAATATTCAAAAGTAAGTAAATAAATAAGTTGGAAATAGTATCCATCTAAAATTAAAATTAGAATGACTCTCTTGTAGAACACACAGTTCATTAATTGTCAAGAAGAGTTCTCATTTCCTCTTAGCCCTTCTCCTGAGCCCCCTAGTCCATTTGGGTGGTTTCCCAGAATCCACAGGCTCTGTGAAGCAAAAGGGTTCAGAAAATCATTATTTGTACATGGACATGTTCTGCAACAACTCACACATCAAATGGGCTTGCAGTCCTCGGAATGCTCAGGAGTGCTCCTCTTCCTTGTACTGAACCCGGTTCTGAAGGCCCAGGGTCATAACACTGGGATCCATCCTGGCTTGCTCTTTAACTTTTGTAGGAATCTGTACATTGCTCTTGAGCATGACTTGTCAAGTTTTCTATAAATGAGCACTAACCTAGTTACCATGCCTTCCTGTTAAAGTTCTGTAATTACTAAATAGTACTTTATACATCTCAACCTTATTTAAAGAAATCACAATATATGTCAACATTTTAACCATAATTTGGATAGGAATATCCGAAGTTTATTATAAAATTTTATTTTATTTATGTACATGAGTATTTGTCTCCATGTTTATATAGGCACCCTGTGCATGCAATGCCACAGAGACAAGAAAAGGGCACCAGATCCCCTGAGACTGGAGGGTTACTGATGGTGAGTGCAATGTGAATGCTGGGAACCAAACCCAGGTTCTCTGGGCTCTTAACTTCTGAGCCATTAAACCTAGCCACTGAAGTCATTATCTGCTTAATAAGTAAATACAACCAATTATTCTTTGTGGACCTTCTAAGCTAGCAACTAATAACAGGATTATCAGTGAATGGAAGTATACTGGGTTTACTATGCAGTGTAAAATATGAACGGTCCTGCCAGAGTAGACACATTATTTCAACTCTTGAGTATCTTGAGTATTATAAATAAGACATTATCATGTAAAAAGAATTGTTTTTGAGACAAGGCTTCCTGTAGCCCCTAGCTGACTGAACTTGCTAGTAGACCAGACCAGCCTGTATCTCACAGAGATTTGTCTGACTCTGGTCCCAAAGCTGGGTTTAAAGCTGTGTGCATCACTCCTGATGAGACTGTCTTTTTTCTAGAATATTTTTGCTGCATTGCATTTTATCTATCTGTTGGAATGGCTCAGCTAAACCAGTCTCTGATGCTTCTTGATGTCTTCCATTTCCTAATCAGAGCAGAGAAATAAAATGTAGAAAATGGCATCATGGAGTTATCAAATCGAGGTACACAGAAATCTGCATTTGGATCTAGCATGCTGTACTGCAGGAGTTGTGACTGCTTATCTTAACTGCACAGTCTGGTTCACAAGCACAGGCATCTGGGCCTCTTATCCTCCACCTGGCTCTAACATGGCATGGATATTTATCACTGGACAAAAGAGTACAGTTCTTTATTTTTAAGATTAGTTTTGTATTAAATTATGTGTCTGTGCATGTGCACTTGAGTGCAGGAACGTGTAGATGCAGGAGAGGGTGTCAGATCCCTAGAAGCTAGAATTACAAGTGACTGTGCACTGGCTGTGTTGTGGTGCTGGGAACCAAATCCAGGCCTCTGCAAAAGCAGCAAGTGCCCTTAACAGCCGAGTCATCGCTCTAGCTCCAGAATAGAACTCTTTAGGGGTCCGCAATGCGCGAAAGGAATCAAGGAAATTTACACGATATACATCCTGGCATCGGTGTTCTTGGCCCTCCTCGTCTTTCCTGTAATCTCTGCTTCTGTGTTTCTTACACAGAGACTTGGGAATCTTTTCTTGTGGGGGCTGGAGAGATAGCTCATTTGAATGTGCTTTCCACAAAACAACCATGAGAACCTGAGTTTGAGCCTAGAATGTAAAAGGCCTAGTGTGGTGGCTCACATTGTAATAAAGGCCTTAGGAAAGGGCAAACAGGTGGCATCTTTGGAGGCTCACTGGCCACCCAGCCATCCGGTTATAGTCCTAGGTCCCAGTGAGAGGCTCTACCTCAAAAAAGGGGGATGGCACCTGAGGAATGACACATGTAGCCCTCCACATCATGCATACACATGAACACACACACACAACACCACACACACACACACCTTACAACTTATTTTTTTAATTTTTTTAAAATTTATTTCGTATGTTGTGTACGAATGTACGGTCTGCATGCAGGTCGGGCACCTGTGTCGTGCAATGCACGTCGCCGCCATGTGGGTGCTGGGGATCGAACCCGGGTCCTCTGCGAGAGCAGTCGGCACTCCAACCGCTAGGTCATCTCTCCAATTGATTATCAGGAGCCTCTTTTCTCCCACTAACCAGAAAACTCCAAGCCATCTACAAGGCTGAAGATTGTCTTTTGTGTTTGAGCCATAGACACGTTTTGAGAACTAGAAGGAGGGGCAGTTTGGTCACAGTAAAATAAAAGCGTATGCGCATGCTCTGAAACCTGAAGCACATGTCCATTTCCTTTAGAATAACATGAGCAACTGGAAAGAAGTCACTACTTCACAACTCCCTCTCTTGCAACCTTAAGACCAGGAAGCACCTTCATTAGCTCTCAGGGCTTTCCTAGTGTTTCCTCTGATGACGTTTCTAAAATCCTCTGGATCTGCGGATGGTGGCGCCGTCTTTAATCCTAGCACTGTGGGAGGCAGAGAGGCAGGCAGATCTCAGTGAGTTCTAGAAAGTAGAAAGGGAAACCAAATCACCAATTTGCACACTACAGAATCTTAAATCTTTCAGCAGCCTATAAGTAAGACTGAGGTAATCCAACCTTTTGATAATCTCTCTCTCCTCTCCTCTCTTCTCTCTCTCTACTCTCTCCTCTCTCTCCTCTCTCTTGTCTCCCCCTCCCCTGGAGTCCAGCTCCAGCAGGTTCAGTCTTCAGTTCTGAGGTGGGTGGTCCAAAGGCGGAAAGAAATCAATCAGATAAGACTCAAGAATCTCTTTCTTTTTGTGATCTAAAGGTTACAGGGAGCATCAGTCTTCTTTGCGCTGTCAGAGGGCTTTTCTGGTTGGCCACTCTGCTAATTCTCTCTGTCTCTGTTCTCTTTACTTTCTACTTTTTAAATGGTTGTACCATTTTAATTATTTCACTTTTTTGATGTTAAGTATGATTGTGGGTGTGAATATTCTGAAAAATATTACAGGGGAAGTCAGCTGTTTTTCCCCCCTTTATTAGCTTTGGCTTGCATAACCTGTATTAGTCTTAGTGTATTAAAAAATAAACCATCAGCTGAGGCACAAACAAAGTAAAACATAAGGTGGACAGCCACTTGGTTAAGCAATTTAGCAATTTTTACAGCAAAGCTAAGTTAATATTAACTTTTTAACTCTAAGGACTTCATTCTTTATGTCTTGTGGTTACCTAGGAGCTAGACAGTGGAAAATAATGAGCTTTAAAGTTTAAACTAATGGTCCTTGAAACACTTACCTTCTGGTGCCCCCAAGGTTCTGATATAGAGACTTCCTTGCCTTCCCCCCCATAGACAAGGAGAAATATGACAATGATGAGGTCGCCCCCAACTGTAAATTGGAGCCAACTTATGTAGAGGTAATCTCTTATAAAACCGTGAAACTGCTTTCTTTAATTGACTACTAGACATGGGAACTGTGGAGGGATTACTCTCTGTCAGAACAAATATAATACTAAAGTCTCCTAGGGCTATGCACTCAGGCAAAATATATATACGGAGCTCTGACATCAGCAATGGATTGTTCTACCAGGTGGATGTTGGCCAGGGGATCAAAGGCCCACAAAAGGTAAGGGCTCCTTGCCTCTAAAAGTTGGGACCTACGGGAGGAGAGGCAATAAGACCCGGCTGCGGAAGACCTGACGTTACATGGGAGGGATGTATTGAGACCACACATGCAAGTGTACAGAGGCCTCTGAATGCCAGAGAGTGTTACCAAAGGCCACTAAACCAAAAAGCAAATATGGGTCTCCCTGAGTCAAGCAGACTCCACCGTCAGCACCAGCTACACCTCACCTGCTGGAAATACCTGTGCAGCACAGAGGCAGAGCCATGTGCCTGTATATCCCAATCTAATTGGCTATTGGCTCTCCCTTTGGAGAAATAACCCATGGCTGATGCACACAAGCTTACATCCTCTACAGGTTAGATGTTTAATAAGCCACAGTAAGACCCTGTCATATTTAACAGGGGGGAAAATTGTAATCATGGATTAACATCATCCAATCATGTGTCATGCTAAAGTACCTACCATAACTATTGGTGCTCTTAAAATACCTATATATCTAATTGCTTGTTCTTCATTGTAGGATCGAAGTTTATTCCTGGACAACTGTCAGCCCATGAAAGGAAACAGCCAGAATTGACCAGAGTCCAAGTAACAACCTCCAGAGAGAGTGGACTGTTTTAACCTTTCATCCACCGGTGCCCCTTTTTCTAAGCCTAGGAACAACCTGCGAAGGGGGGGTGGTAGAAGAATGTAAGGGCTGCGATTGGGTTGAATGGTTGGAAACTACAGCAATGTAGTCTGGACACTACTTTGATCAACTTGATTTGAACAAACAACCTGTCACCCCACTGGATGGTGGGGCTGTGGTGTTTGGGCACAAAGCCTTGCAGATAGGTTTTGCATGAGGTGCTTGTACTCATGGATTATCACTTATGCTCAATGAAAAAAAAAAACTGAGAGAGAAGAGTCAGGACAGTTATGGCGGAATGCATGTCTGGGATGGGGTGGGGGGGGAGGGAAAGGGAAATAAGCCTGAACTGAATTGGAAAAAATGTAGAGAAATGCACAAAGCATCAATAAAAATTAATTTAAAAAAAAAAGATTTAACAATAGAGAGCTTTTCATTTCTTACTTTAGTTCCTTGTTTGCTGGACCTGTAAGCCATTTCTTGGCTGATGTAGTTTTGATTCTATCTTGTTTTTTTCGGTCATTGTTTTCTCAGTTTTTGCTTTCCTCAGTTTCTCTCTTACATCTCTTGCTGAGGTGTTTTCCTAAAGGATATTAATCTTTGAGTCGGATCACTAGAATCCGCGACCTCACCGGGCTTAGTTTTTCTTTGCCCTACAATCCTTTTTTTAGTGTAAACCTGTCCATGAAATCAAAATTCCTTTTTTCTTTTTTTTTTTTTTTTTTTTTTTTTTTTTTTTTTTTTTTTTTTTTTTTTGTCCTTTTGAGAGCAGGGTCCTAGCATATTAACTATGATATGGCATGGGGAGTTTCTTTTCTAGTCTAGTCAATTTGGTGTTCTACTTGCTTCTTGTATTTGCATGGGTTTTTCTTTTTTTAGTTTGGGAAAATTTTCCTCTATTATTTTGTTGACAATCTGGTCAATACCATTTTCTTGGGATTCTTCTCCTTCCTCTATCCCTATGATGCAGAGGTTTGATCTTTTCATTGTGTCCCACATTTCTTGGTTGTTCCACTCTTGTGTATTTTTAAATTTTTCTTAGTCTTTACTTGAGCTTTTTACTTGTTCTGTGTTGTCTTCTAGGTCTGATATTCTTTTTTTCTGCTTCCTCCATTCTGTTTCTGAGGGTTTTTCCCATTCTTTCCTCTTGATTGGTTGACTATTCAAGTTATTATTTTTTTTTTGTTCTTCCTGTGTTTTCCTTACAATTTCCATTTCCTTTTGGAGCTTCTCAAACTTTTGTTGTAGATCATTGGTTTCCTTTTTCATTTCAGCATGGGATCTTTTCAGTGTTTCTACTTCCTTCCAGAGTTTGCCAATTTGTCCCTCTTGCTCTTTCCAGAATCTGTCATTTTCTCCTTTTAGTTCTTTCCAAAGTTTGTCTTCCTCTAGGTCCTTTCTGAGTTTTTTCAATCTCTCCCCTTAGTTTTATGATTTCTTTGAATATATCTGTGATTGTTATTTTGGGATCTGTGTCCTGGATTGCCTCTACGCAGATCCCATTGTAGGGGTCCTCCACTGGCTCCGTAGAGTTTGGTGTGGAGTTGTTCTGTGCTTTTCCCATATTGTTCTTTCGTTGTGCTCGTGGCATGCAGTTACCTTTTTGCCTGTATTCTGATGCGAATTTTGAATGTCTTTTCACTTTGTTGAAGGATTGCTTTTCTTGATTCCTTTGGGTGTCTTTGTTATATTCTCCTTATGAATGGAGTGTTGACTTGTCTAGGTTTTAGGCTTTCAATTTTGGTTGTATATTGGAAGGTATAGTTCACTTTTCCCTTTCTGTTCTGCAGGAGCTGGGTGGGTGGCAACCCAGGTGACACCTTCTGAATACTGTATTCCCTCTGCTGTCAGCCACTCTCTCCTGAGTTCCAGTTGGGGGCTCCAGTTGGCGGGGGTGGGGGGGGTTGGGTTGCTGGCTTAGCTCGAACATGCCTGGTACCCTCTGTGTTCGAGCCTCAGCTCCTAGCTCCCAAGGCCTTCCGGGACATCTTTCCCACTTAGCCAGACCCACCGGTCCCCTCAGACTCACCCCTAGCTGGAGTGCGACATGGAATAAGCCACCACTGAATACTTGCCCTGAACTCTGGGTTCAGGCCTCAGCTCCTTGATTCTATTTTTTTATGTATGGTCTCCCTATAGCTCCAGCTGGTCTGGAACTTGCTGTGTAGACCAGGCTGTCCTAGATCTCATGAAGATCCCATTGTCTCTGCTTCCTTAGTGCTGGAATTAAAGGTATGGGTCTTTTTCAATTAGACTCATTCTTAAAAACTTGTGATGGCTATAGAGTGTCTTTACCTCTAGTCAGCTTGCTTTTCTTCATTTAATTCCACCATATCCATTGTTGCCTAAATATTTTTCAACAGCATAATCTGATCACGTTACATCCTAGCTCAAAAGTTTCTCTAGCTTCTCAGTTACCCTCAAAATAAATATTTTCATTTTATCAAATATTTCCACTATTTTTACTTAAGAAATTAGTAAGACCTCATCATTGTCATATTTCTCCTTGTTCTATGGGTGGGAAGGCAAGGAAGTCTCTCATATCAGAACCTTTGTGGCACCTAGAAGGTAAGTTTCATTAGGACTCATTATTGTTAAATCTTTAAAGCTCATTATTTTCCACTGTCTAGCTCCTAGGTAACCACAAGACATAAAGAATGAAGTCCTTAGAGTTAAAAGTTAATATTAACTTAGCTTTGCTGTAAAAATTGCTAAATTGCTTAGCCAAGTGGCTGTACCATTATTGTTTTACTTTGTTTGGTGCCTCAGCTGAATGGTTTATTTTTATATACACTAAGACTAATACAGGTTATGCAAGCCTAAGCTAATAAAGGGGGGGAAAAAACCAGCTGACTTCCCCTGTAAATATTTTTCAGAATATTCACACCCACAATCATACTTAACATCAAAAAAGTGAAATAATTAAAATGGTACAACCATTTAAAAAGTAGAAAGTAAAGAGAACAGAGACAGAGAGAATTAGCAGAGTGGCAAACCTGAAAAGCCCTCTGCACAGAAGCAAAGAAGACTGATGCTCCCTGTAACCTTTAGATCACAAAAAGAAAGAGATTCTTGAGTCTTATCTGATTGATTTCTTCTTCACTGCTTTTGCGACACCCACTTTAGGACCTGAAGGACCTGAACCTGCTGGAGCTGGACTCCAGGGAGAGGGGGAGACAGAGAGAGAGAGAGAGAGAGAGAGAGAGAGAGAGAGAGAGAGAGAGAGAGAGAGATTATCAAAAGGTTGGATTACCTCAGTCTTACTTATAGGCTGCTGAAAGATTTAAGATTCTGTAGTGTGCAAATTGGTGATTTGGTTTCCCTTTCTACTTTCTAGAACTCACTGAGATCTGCCTGCCTCTCTGCCTCCCAAGTGCTAGGATTAAAGACGTGCGCCACCATGCCCGGCAGATCCAGAGGATTTTAGAAACGTCATCAGAGGAAACACTAGGAAAGCCCTGAGAGCTAATGAAGGTGCTTCCTGGTCTTAAGGTTGCAAGAGAGGGAGTTGTGAAGTAGTGACTTCTTTCCAGTTGCTCATGTTATTCTAAAGGAAATGGACATGTGCTTCAGGTTTCAGAGCATGCGCATACGCTTTTATTTTACTGTGACCAAACTGCCCCTCCTTCTAGTTCTCAAAACGTGTCTATGGCTCAAACACAAAAGACAATCTTCAGCCTTGTAGATGGCTTGGAGTTTTCTGGTTAGTGGGAGAAAAGAGGCTCCTGATAATCAATTGGAGAGATGACCTAGCGGTTGGGAGTGCCGACTGCTCTCGCAGAGGACCCGGGTTCGATCCCCAGCACCCACATGGCGGCCGACGTGCATTGCACGACACAGGTGCTCGGACCTGCATGCAGACAGTACATTCGTACACATACAGAAATAAATTTTAAAAAAATTAAAAAAATAAGTTGTAAGGTGTGTGTGTGTGTGTGTGTCTGTGTGTGTGTGTTCATGTGTATGCATGCATGTGGAGGGCACATGTGTCATTCCTCAGGTGCCATCCCCCTTTTTTGAGGTAGAGCCTCTCACTGGGACCTAGGACTCCATAACCGGACTAGGCTGGCTGGCCAGTGAGCCTCAGAGATGCACCTGTTTGCCCTTTCCTAAGGCCTTTATTACAAGTGTGAGCCACCACACTAGGCCTTTTACATTCTAGGGCTCAAACTCAGGTTCTCATGGTTGTGTGGAAAGCACATTACCAACTGAGCTATCTCTCCAGCCCCCACAAGAAAAGATTCCCAAGTCTCTGTGTAAGAAACACAGAAGCAGAGATTACAGGAAAGACGAGGAGGGCCAAGAACACCGATGCCAGGATGTATATCGTGTAAATTTCCTTGATTCCTTTCGCGCATTGCGGACCCCTAAAGAGTTCTATTCTGGAGCTAGAGCGATGACTCGGCTGTTAAGGGCACTTGCTGCTTTTGCAGAGGCCCTGGATTTGGTTCCCAGCACCCACACAGCCAGTGCACAGTCACTTGTAACTCTAGCTCTGGGAGATCTGACACCCTCTCCTGCATCTACACGTTCCTGCACTCAAGTGCACATGCACAGACACATAATTTAATACAAAACTAATCTTAAAAATAAAGAACTGTACTCTTTTGTCCAGTGATAAATATCCATGCCATGTTAGAGCCAGGTGGAGGATAAGAGGCCCAGATGCCTGTGCTTGTGAACCAGACTGTGCAGTTAAGATAAGCAGTCACAACTCCTGCAGTACAGCATGCTAGATCCAAATGCAGATTTCTGTGTACCTCGATTTGATAACTCCATGATGCCATTTTCTACATTTTATTTCTCTGCTCTGATTAGGAAATGGAAGACATCAAGAAGCATCAGAGACTGGTTTAGCTGAGCCATTCCAACAGATAGATAAAATGCAATGCAGCAAAAATATTCTAGAAAAAAGACAGTCTCATCAGGAGTGATGGCACACAGCTTTAATCCCAGCTTTGGGACCAGAGTCAGACAAATCTCTGTGAGATACAGGCTGGTCTGGTCTA
Organism: Rhizomys pruinosus; assembly: GCA_009823505.1. Lineage (NCBI taxonomy): Eukaryota > Metazoa > Chordata > Mammalia > Rodentia > Spalacidae > Rhizomys > Rhizomys pruinosus. The sequence goes on from VZQC01014560.1 coordinate 433,369, forward strand.
CATAGCAAGTTCCAGTCAGCTGGGGCTACAGGGAAGCCTTGTCTCAAAAACAATTCTTTTTACATGATAATGTCTTATTTATAATACTCAAGATACTCAAGAGTTGAAATAATGTGTCTACTCTGGCAGGACCGTTCATATTTTACACTGCATAGTAAACCCAGTATACTTCCATTCACTGATAATCCTGTTATTAGTTGCTAGCTTAGAAGGTCCACAAAGAATAATTGGTTGTATTTACTTATTAAGCAGATAATGACTTCAGTGGCTAGGTTTAATGGCTCAGAAGTTAAGAGCCCAGAGAACCTGGGTTTGGTTCCCAGCATTCACATGGCATCTCACATCAGTAACTCCAGTCTCAGGGGATCTGGTGCCCTTTTCTTGTCTCTGTGGACATTGCATGCACAGGGTGCATATATAAACATGGAGACAAATACTCATGTACATAAAATAAAAATAAAGATTTTTAAATAACTTCGGATATTCCTATCCAAATTATGGTTAAAATGTTGACATATATTGTGATTTCTTTAAATAAGGTTGAGATGTATAAAGTACTATTTAGTAATTACAGAACTTTAACAGGAAGGCATGGTAACTAGGTTAGTGCTCATTTATAGAAAACTTGACAAGTCATGCTCAAGAGCAATGTACAGATTCCTACAAAAGTTAAAGAGCAAGCCAGGATGGATCCCAGTGTTATGACCCTGGGCCTTCAGAACCGGGTTCAGTACAAGGAAGAGGAGCACTCCTGAGCATTCCGAGGACTGCAAGCCCATTTGATGTGTGAGTTGTTGCAGAACATGTCCATGTACAAATAATGATTTTCTGAACCCTTTTGCTTCACAGAGCCTGTGGATTCTGGGAAACCACCCAAATGGACTAGGGGGCTCAGGAGAAGGGCTAAGAGGAAATGAGAACTCTTCTTGACAATTAATGAACTGTGTGTTCTACAAGAGAGTCATTCTAATTTTAATTTTAGATGGATACTATTTCAACTTATTTATTTACTTACTTTTGAATATTTTATTTCTTATTTTTATTTTTTGTGTATGGGTATATTTATTGCCTGCATGTATGTAACTGCACCTGTGTCATGCAATGACCACAGAGATAAAAGAGGGTGTCAGACCCCTGAAACTGGAGTTACCGATCCTTGTTAACCACCATGTGGCTGCTGGGAATTGAACTAGGATCCTCTGCAAGAGCAGCCAGTGCTCTTAACCACTGAGCCATCATCTCTCCAGCCTGCTATGTATACTTAGATGCAGGAGGGGGCCTGGCTTTGTTTCCAGTGCTCATCAGGGAAATAACCAAATAGAACGTCTATTTTCTTTACACCACACTTCCATGATTGCTCCAAGAGAAATATGTACACACACACACACACACACACACACACACACACAGATCAGAGCAACAAGTTCATAAAGGGACAAGTCAAAGGAAAGTGGCATAAAAAGACCAAGGGCCAAGACAGCAGAGATGCCCTGAGGATGGAATTTTCTCACCTCAGGCTTAGGTGACAACGAAGATAAGTATCCACACAGATTTGAAAGGCAGATCATGGAAGCCTAACTGGAGGTGCATTCCTGCCCCAGCATTTCAAAGTTTTGCTAGGTTTTCCCAGTTTCCTCCCTCTAGAATTTTCTTCTTTCTTGGTTACCTGTCTTACACTGAGACCCCAGGGGACGCAATCCATCATTCCCAGATTTTTATGTAGGTTCTCTGGATCCACCCCAGGTCATGTTTGCAGAGCACACACTTTACTGATGGAGCCATCTCCTCCACCTTGGAACACTACTCATGAATCCAGGAGGAGATGCTCCTGGAAGCCTGGAGCACTGAGCTGGGTGAGAAACTCAGGATGGCCTGTCTTGGCCCCAGGACAGCAGGAATTCAGAGCTTCTGCTGGCTGTCATTGGCCCCTCTGACCACACAAAGCAGCACAACACACTGCAGGCCACCTGGGAGCCCATTCTCTTATCTGGACCTTTTGAAGAATGCAGAGATCATTTTGAATTCGGGCTTAATGTGATGACTGTAGCTGATGGACACTGCCCCTCTTATATATAAAACCAGACCCATCAGCCCCAAATATTGTAATTATGGTGTGATTTCTTCTTAATATGATGACTGTGGCCGAGGGTCAGTGCCCTCTTATATATATACTACTAGACCCACCAGACCCAAATATTGCAGTTATGGTGTGATTTCTTCTTAATGTGATGACTGTAGCTGAGGGACAGTGCCTTCTTATATATACTACCAAACCTATCAGCCCTGAATATTGGAGTTACAGTGTGATTTCTTCTGCTTATCCTCTATTTTGTAGAGAAGAAAAAGGAATCTTCTATTTTTTATTTTATTGCATACTTATTCTAAACTGAAAATGAACAAACAAAAGCTCTGTTCACACTAATTATTGACAAAGCATTTTGGTTATTACCATTAAATTCAGTTCATAGATTTTGACAGATGACCCCAGCATAACAGTGGCCAAATAGTGTTATCTGAAAATATCTTTGTGAATCAGGTCTGTATTTATCTTTATCACCACTCAAATGTAGACCAGGTAACTGCCGTTTGCCCCATTTCACAGATAGAGAAATTCCAGTGCACAGAGTGTTAAGGACCTTTTATACAGCATATGTGGATAGGTACCCGAAGGGACAGAATCTGCACCCTAGGTCTTTTGAAAACACCCATAATCCTTTGTTCAAAACCTTTGAAGCCAAATGCATCTCATTAATTAAGGAAAATATTGTGGAGGCTGGAGAGATGGCGCAGCAGTTAAGAGCAATTCCTGCTCTTGAGGAGGAGTCTGGCTCAGTTCCCAGAACCTATATGTTGGACCACAACCATCTGTAACTCCATTTTTGGGGGGTCTGATGTCCTCATGTCCTCTTCTGGCCTTCTTGGGCATCAAGATTTCACATGGTTCACATACATATATGCAGACAAACACTCATACCCATAAAATAAAATAAATAAATCTTTTTTAGGAAGAGAAAAATAATGTTTTCTATTCTCCATCACAAACCATTCCAAGAGAATTTCTGGCACAGAATCCTATTCCCAAATGTACAACCTTAATATTTCTGCAGCAGATTGCATGACTATTAACACTAAAACGTTTTACATGGACTTGCACTCATGTTAGCTACCTGCAAACCTGTGAAAGAATATTGGTATTAAAATACTTGTTATTCTGCAGTTATTGTGAAATGATTATGGATCTTTGTCCTTTATAGAGGGGAAGAGATAAAAATGATCGTCGAAGCTTCTTTGCAGTCCAAATTCTGTCTGTAACTTAAGTGGCCTTTTTAGGTCTAGATTAGTGGATTTATTTTTCCCTTTTCTCTCTAGATTCTCAGGACTGAAAGGGATCTGCATCTGAGTGAGGACCGTGAGTCTCAGATCCTCAGCTTAGAGCTTCATCTGTGTCTCCCGTCCATTTGAGTCTGTCCACTCAACTACGTCACCTTGGAACTGAATACACATTCTCATCCCAGAAAGGAGGACTGGAAGCATAGTGAGGAATACTCACTATGGGGCTGGGTGGGGAGAACATTTAAAATCCAACCTGTGGCAGAACTCCAGATGGAAGATAAGAAGGTGGGAGATCACTGAGCTGGAACACCTTGGGCTCCCCCTGGGGACCTGAACCCAGGGCTGAGAAAGTCCTGCCAGGCCTTCTTAGGCCATTTTCTGTAATGGGTTTGGTTTTGGGGAGCTCCCAGCAAAGTCTAATGACTTCTTTTCAGGGCCATGGAGGTGTCTCAGCCCTGTGCACTTCCTGTCTGATGCTCATGTTTCTCATGGGTGTAGATGACGTGCACTGAAGCAGGCTGGCATCCCAACATGTCCTAACACGCTGGCACAAGGGAAACCACCAGGGTCCACCAAGGTCATGGAGAGGCCCTGGGAACACCTGGTCACCCCAGAGCTCCAGCAGGGCATCCTGGTCTCTTGCTTTTCTGTTCTGGTCAAGTGAAGAAAGGCTCCCAAACTTCCAGTGGTAGTTTTTCCGAAACAGATGGCTTCCTGGTAATTGCTTTTGGAGCTGGAGGCTTGGAATGGTTGTACTGGTTCTCAGAACAATGTCATTGAAATTGAAAACAATTCATCTCACTTGAGACAGGGCCATGGGGCACGGGCATGAAGGCACTTATGAGTTCTCTGAGATGAGGTGCCATTTCTGGTTTTTACTTTTGTATTTTCTGTGCATTGTCTGCATGTGCGTAAATGCACCCATGCTGTGCAATGTCCCCAGAGTCAGAAAAGGGTGTAATATTCCCCTGGAACTAGAGTTATGGACAGGTGGTTGCCACCATGTGGGTGCTGGGAATTAAACCTGGGTCCTCTGCAAGAGTAGCTGGTGCTGTTCACCACCGAGCCATCTCTCCAGCCCCCAGAAGCCATTTCTATAGCCACTAAACAGTTGATAATGGCTAGTGGACTCAGTCTGTTGGTTGACACCATCTTTTCCAGAGAGAATGGAGACCCCTCTGTGCTTCCTACACTTACAATGGCCTATGGCTCGCTTACCTGTGGATAACTGCAGGGAATGGATGTCTAGTCTATTGAGTGTAGAGCAATGGTGAATGAGGAACCTTGTCAACCTAAGGGCCTAGATTGCTTGTCAAGGTATAGTGTCATTGCAGAATCCTTTAACCTTACCTTTTAGAAAGAAGTACTGGAAGTTAGACTCTTATCAGTTGAGATGCTTGAGCAGGTGGGGCCTGAATTTACCAGTTACTCAGATAATGGTGCAAGGCAAAAACTTAGGGGCAGTTTTTGTATTGTCTCAATAAACACAAAGCAAAGCCAACCAGCCAGCTCCTATACAGAATGCTAGACCACACAAGACTGAAAAAACTCCTCAGAGCTAATATACCGGCAGCCATCTAGTGCGTATGTGTCACAGCTCAATACCGTTTCCAGAGACTGAGAACTGGAAGCTGTCACTGTATCATTCTATGGTTACAATTGGCACTCCTGCGATCTCAAGACTGGGTGCCTGCACCTTCCCCTCGGGGTCTCAGCCAACTGCAGGTGGACCTTCTGGATGACAAAGTGCACAGGGAATGGAACCTGGTCTCACCCACCTACTCCCAAAGCAACTCTGAAAGGATGCAATTAAAGCCTGAAGACAATCCCTCCTACTGAATACCCTACATCCTAGTTTCCATCTACAATAAGATTGTCATCACAGGGATCCTCTCATAGGCTCCAAGCATTCAGACACCTGGTCCCCACTTCATGGCACTATTGGGGAGTTCATAGAACCTTTAGGAAGTGTGCCCATGCTGGGAGAAGCACAGCTCTGGGGTAGGCTTTGAGAGTTCTTAAGCCTTGCTGGATTTCCAGTTTTGTCCTGCTTCCTGTATGTGTCTCTGCATGTCTGAAGATGCGATTGTTTGGCTTTCTGCTCTGGTCTTCTCCTGCTGCTGTGCCCCCCCCCCATTATGGATTCTTACCCCTCTGGAATCACAAGCCAAATAAACTTTACCTTTTATACCACCTTAGTCATGGTTTTTATCACAGAAACAGGAGAGTAACTAGTGTAGAAGTTGGTACCAGGAAGTGGGCTGTTGCCGTGAGGAAACTGACCAAGCGGGGTTTGGAAACAAGATGGAAGACTTTGGAAGTTTGAACTAGAAAAAGCAGTTGACGGTTGCAAGCAGAGCTGAACAGGACATTCTGAACAGGAGCCTGGAAGAAATTGGTGCTGAGAGCAAGGTACTTCCAGAGAAGAATAAGGGCCTAAAAGCAGTTGGGATATGTTGGCCAAGCATCTGGCTGTCCTCTGCCCTAGACCTAAGAACTTTCCTGAGGCCAAGTTGAAATGTAATGGACTAATTTCTTTGGTGGAGGAAATTTCAAGACAGCCTAATACAGAACTGGTGGTGTGACTATTAATAGTGAAGATTATGCGTATCTCCAGGGAAAAAGAGCAAGTGAGGTAGAAGGCAATACAGAACGTAAAGTCTGCAAAGAAAGAGAGCACTAGGAAGATCAGTGTTGGAGCCAGGGCATGTGCTGAAGGAGGAGCTCTCCTTGATAAGGAGACTAGAGGCATTGAGGGGAAACCTCAAGGTTTGCATGTGAAGAACAGAAAGAATGCCCTCAGGGCAAGAACAGGAAAGGGAAAGGCCTAAAGTGCTCTTCTAGGACACCACAGCATAAATAGATGCTGCTAATTTGAATGAGGCAGACAAGGTCCATCCCAAGCTAGCTGCAGAACTTGGCAGTGTTGGTCATGTGGTGCTGCCTTTAGAGGCATGAAAGATGCAGGAATAGGGGGTCATCCATTCTTCTTCCACAGCTTCAGAGAGCTGCTGTGGCCAGGCGGCAGGCAACAGGGGAGTCCCTGAAAAACAAAGCCCTGACAGGTTAAGAGACTCTGAGAGGTCATTTTATGAAGCTGTGAAGGTCAAGCCTGTTTGGCAGTGGAGACCCCAAGATGTTGGAGTTCCTAGAGCCCTGAAGCATCTCGTAAGGAGAGCCGTATACAGGAAGTGTTACTAGTCCAAGAGAGTGACTAATGCTGCATGCAGCAAATCTGGAGGGACAGAGCCATCTAAGCTCTTTGGAAATAAAGTTCAAGATATCACACATGGGACTATGGATTTGGTGTTTGCCCTGCTGATTTTTTTTATCTTGTTTTGGTCTGGTATTCCTCACTATGCCTTCATTCCTCCCCTTTGGAATGAGAATGTGTGTTCATTTCCACTGTGTTGTGTTGAGTGGACAGACACTCAAAAGGGCAGGAGACACAGATGAAGATTTAAGCAGAGGATCTGAGACTCATGGTCCACAGATGCAAATCCTTCTCAGTGCTGAGTTTTTATTCAGTAATAAAGTAATGGATGAGTTGAAATATTATGCCCAGAACATGTAAGACATACAATAACAAGTTATACAGAATAACAAGTTAAAGGATACAATGTATAGATGTTATCAGACAAAGGGACCTTTAAATTAAACTTATGTGTCAGAGACATCTGTTCCCTGAAATAGCTTCAGCCCAACCAGAGTGTTTTTCAAGAACTTAAGAACATATGTTTGCCCCAGAGGTTCACCTTCTGGGTACCTTGCTTGCAGTGATCACATAGTTCTTTTGTCCATTCATTGAACATTATCTCTGGAAGTATATCACAAGCCACCAAGTTGCAAGACATATTAACTCTTCATGGAGCGGCATGCTACACCACTGTATGTTAGACACGTGTAATCTATCTTTTGATTTTATAGGGTATTGCAGTTAAGAAAGTGTTCTAAAGAGACATTGGAATATGGAGTTTTTTAATAGTGTTGAGACTGCATAAGATTATGGGACCTTTTAAGATTGGATTAAATGCATTTTGTATTATGATATGATCTTGAGCCTATGTGGGCCAGAGAGTAGAATATGGTGGCTTGAATAAATGTTTCCCATAGGCTCCATATATTTGGACATGTGGTCCCCAGTTTATGGTATTGTTTGGAGAGGGTAATGGAACCTTTAGGAGGTGGACCATGCTTGGAGAAGCCCATCACTGGGGGTGGGCTTTTTTTTTGGTCTTTTTGAGACAGGGTCAGCTGTCCTGGAACTCACCGTATAGACCAGGCTGGCCTTGAACTCGCAGAGATCCACCTGCCTCTGTCTCCCAAGTGCTAGGATTAAAGGCGTGTGCTACCACGCCTGGCCAAGAGTACTCTTTAAAACACTCTTTTATTTATTATTTTTATGTGTATGAGTGTATTGCCTGCATGTGTATAAGTGTACCTGTTACCGCCCGGCTAGCTCTCCGTCGGGTCGTGGGTTTCTGGGAGAGTCCCTTTGGCAGGAAAACACAAGGAAGCTGATGGCTTGAAGAAATGAGAGACAGAGAAAAGTTTCCCAAATCCACAACAACTTTATTGAACAGGGGCAGTGCTTATATAGCAGTCTTAGGAGAAGGCAGAACAAAGGATTTGGTGAAGCTTTACAATTACATATGTTACTAATAGGTCAAAACTCATACATTAACCAGAACTCATTATCTATTTCATGATTGACGAGACACGGGGCACGTAGAGCAGGAAACCAAAACATTACAAAGTTTAGTCAGGAAATGAATTTTCTTTGAAGTAAAATGTAGAAATCTTAAGACAACCTTTACCAAGGAAATAACATTTAAGAAAAAAGGAGCATCAATAGTTTTCAACATGATCAATTAGTTTTTACTTATTAGCTCTTAATTACAAGTCATAATTGAAAAGTTACAGGACACCGAGTAGTAATTGCTATGTCACAGTAGAAGTTTCTTGGCAGTAGATATTGGCCTTATATCTCTATCCTAAATCTAGAGCAAATATATCTTAATATCCTAACACAGTGAAGTTTGAACGGCGTGCTCATAATCTTTACTTGAGGTTTTTAGTTGTTCTGTTATCTTCCAGGTCTGATATTCTTTGTTCTGCTTCCTCCATTCTGCTTCTGAGGCTTTTTCCATTCCTTTCCTCTTGATTGGATGAGTGTTTGATTTCCTTTTTCATTTCCTCTTCTGATTTCTTTAGTATTTCCACTTCCTTTTGGAGCTTCTCAATCCCCTCTTGTAGCTCTTTGCTTCAATGGTTGGTTTCCTTATCTTTTTCAGCATGGGATCTTTTCAGTGTTTCCACTTCCTTCTTGAGTTCTTTCTTCTCTTTTTTTTTTTAATTTTATTTGTTTTTTATGTGTATGAATGTACTGTCTGCATGTAGGTTTGTGCACCCATGTCATGCAATGCCGTGGAGGTCAGAAGAGGGCGTCGGATTCCCCTGGAACTGGAGTTCTCCTGGAATTGGAGTTACAGACGGTTCTCAGCCGCCATGTGGGTGCTGGGGATCGAACCCAGGTCCTCTGCAAGAGCAGTCGGTGCTCTTAACCGCTAGGCTATCTCTCCAGACCCCCCTTCTCTTTTCTTAATTCTTTGATCTCCTCTTTATAATCTTGCACTTCTTTAAGTATGTTCACGATTGTGCTTCTGATATCTGTGTCCTGTGCCATCCCCAGGGGGATCCCGCTGTAGGAATCTTCCACATGGTTGGTAGAGCTTGGTGTGGGATTATCCTGCCCCTTTCCCATGTTATCTCTTCTTCATGTTCCTGGCATATGGGCTTCTCCTTGCCTGTATTCCAAGGTGAGTCCCAAATGCCTCTTCACTGTGTTGAAGGCTTGCTTTGCTTGCCTCCTTCAGATGCCTTCTTAGCCCAACGGGGGGGGGGGTGCTCTTTAGCCCGCCCCAGTACCTGTGCTTCAGGAGGTCTTGGGAGATCTCTGATCTCAAGACTCACACAACCCCACCTTTTATACCAGCTGGGAGGATAACTCCGCCCCCCACAGCCAAAATATTTTAATTCTTAGTGTCACAGAGTGAGTGTGACATATGTATAGGATATAGTGTAACATGTCAATACATATATGCAATATGCAGTGATCATATGGGGCAACTGGCATAGCTATCACCTCAGACACTTATCATTTCTTTGGATTAGGAACATTCAATGTGTCTCTACTGGCTGCTTAGAAATACTTAGTCTATGGGGCTGGAGAGATGGCTCAGCAGTTAAGAGCACCAACTGCTCTTGCAGAGGACCCAGGTTCAATTCCCAGCACCCACATGAGTGGCTAAGAACCATCTTTAACTCCAGTTCCAGGGGAATCCGACACCCTCTTCTGACCTCCGAGGTATTGCATGACATGGGTGCACCAACCTACATGCAGTCAGTACACTCATGCACACACAAAAATAAATAAATAAATAAATAAATAAATAAATAAATAAATAAATAAAAACTTAAAAAAGAAATACTTAGTCTAGCCAGGTGTGGTAGTGCATGCCTTTAATCCTAGAACATAGGAGGCAGACGCAGAGGCAGGTGGATCTCTATGAGTTCAAAGGCCAGCCTGATCTACAGAGAGAGTTCCAGGACAGCCAGAGCTACAGAGAGATCCTGTCTCAAAAAGACCAAAAAAAAAAAAATAGTCAGTTGTTGTCAGCTGTAGTCCTCCTACTGCACTATGAACACTGGAAGTCATTTCTCCCCTCCAGCTGCACTCTTGTACCTTTTCGGCATTCTTCCTCCATCCTTCCCTCCACAATACCCTTCTCAGGCCGTGGAAACTGGTATGGTAACTACTATTTTACTATCTTTTTCTTTGAGATCAACTTTTAAGCTTCAGATAGAAATGAAAACATGTGGCATGTGTGCCAAACTTGATGTATCCCATATTCTAGTCAGTTTTCTATTTCTGTGATAAAAACATTGATCAAAACCAACTTGGGGGAAAGGGTTTATTTGGCTTATAGCACAGTCCATCATCAAGGGAAACCAAGGCAGGAGCTCCAGGTAGGAACCTAGAGCACGGGCCATGGAGGAATGCTGCCTACTGGCTTGCTCCTCTGGCCCGTGCTCAACCTGCTTTCTCATGTAACACAGGACCACCTACCCAGGGATGGCTCCACAGAGAGTAGGCTGGGCCCTCCCACATTACCCAACAATCAAGAAAATGTGCACAGATATGTTCACAAGGCCAATCCAATAGAAGCAATTCCCCAGTTAGGTTCCCTCTTCCCAGGTTGTCAAGTTGACAACTAAAGCTATACAGCACACCCCAGATAATGTCCTTCAGTTCTGTTCATGATTTTGCAAATTGGATGATATTCCATTGTATATTATATACCACATTTTCTTTATGCATTCATCTGTTGATAGAAATATATGCTGATTATATGTGTAATTATATACCTATTATGAATAGTGCTGCAATAAACAGATGGGCCAGCTGTGTCTTCAACTTAAGATCTTGTTACCGCCTGGCTAGCTCTCCGTCGGGTCGTGGGTTTCTGGGAGAGTCCCTTTGGCAGGAAAACACCAGGAAGCTGATGGCTTGCAGAAATGAGAGACAGAGAAAAGTTTCCCAAATCCACAGCAACTTTATTGAACAGGGGCAGTGCTTATATAGCAGTCTTAGGAGAAGGCAGAACAAAGGATTTGGTGAAGCTTTACAATTACATATGTTACTAATAGGTCAAAACTCATACATTAACCAGAACTCATTATCTATTTCATGATTGACGAGATACGGGGCACGCAGAGCAGGAAACTAAAACATTACAAAGTTTAGTCAGGAAATGAATTTTCTTTGAAGTAAAATGTAGAAATCTTAAGATAACCTTTACCAAGGAAATAACATTTAAGAAAAAAGGAGCATCAATAGTTTTTAACATGATCAATTAGTTTTTACTTGTTAGCTCTTAATTACAAGTCATAATTGAAAAGTTACAGGACACTGAGTAGTAATTGCTATGTCACAGTAGAAGTTTCTTGGCAGTAGATATTGGCCTTATATCTCTATCCTAAATCTAGAGCAAATATATCTTAATATCCTAAGGTTAATAGTTTCTTTTAAGTTTTTATTAAAGTAAAGACCTTATTCCTATAGCATCCTAAACTATTTATTAGTTTTTTCTAACTCTTACTGCTAATCTAAAGTTTCAATCTTTACTGAGAACTAAGAGCCGTTCCACTGCTTGCTCCAACTAACAGTTTTGTTTTTGTAGGACAATTGGCTGGTGTAAAGTAATTTATCTTTTGCCTAACTTTGCTGGGAGTGTCAGGACTCAGGCATTCAGTGGCTGCATAGAACTAGGAAAACTGTTTAACCTGTTCCTTTACTTAAATAGGGAAATGGGGTTGAAGAGTCTTTTTATTTTAATTGTTAAGTAGGAGTTTTTACTTTATTTTAAATGGAATGATATATTTTGTTTTTATTACACATATCACTGGAACTTGTTTTTCTTTAGAGACAGTCATAGAACCATTACCACTATATAATTGTTCTGTTTTCCAATTTGTCACAGGTCTTTGCATTGTAATGTATATTGTGAGAGAAGTCTATTTTTAAGTCTATTTCTGACTCAAGACTTACAGACCATTCTTGCTGCCAGGAAAAAGCCCTGTGCCCAAGAGAGGCATTTTAATTGCCAGTTACTGGCACATTCAAACAGTTTGTTTTGTATCTATTAGCTGGCCCTAAGAAAAGATCTTTATTGTGCTCAGTGTTATGCTAAGTCCAACACCAGAAAAACGTAATATCCTAGGAAAGCATCTCAATCTCGGGGTGATCTTAGCCGGGTATTTTGCCAGTGACCTCCAGGGGGTCCAGCCCCACAGGACACATCTCCCCCACCTGTTTTGAATATGATTTCTCATATTACTTTACACAAGCGACACTGGAGTGGGTGTGGCAGACGCGCAGGTGGATGCCGCAGTTCCCGGTTTTTTGTTTTTAAGATGCAGCTCCTTCAGATCACGTTGTATAAGTTTGAAAAGCCAAAATAACTGCTTTTATTTTTGTCTGTTGTGTAGAGAGTTTTTCCTCGGCCTGTCCTACCAGAGGCTCACGATCTGGTACATAAACCACAAACTTTCCATTAGATGACCCGTCTGTAAAAATGTAAAGAGCGGCCTCTAGAGGCTGTTGTGAATATCTAGAGGGAAAAATTATTTTTGTTTTTTTATAGAACTTAATCAGGGGATGTTTTGGATAATGGTATTGAATTTGTCCTATAAAGTCCTGTAAGGCTATACCCCAATCTTTACTTTTTGTTAACAGTATTTTAAATTGTTTTTTATTATAGGGAATTATTATGTTACGTATTTTTTTTTTAAGTTTTTTAGATTTTTGTTTGTCTTTGGTTATTATTAGGGAGCACATATAAGGATAAGATGTCAACATTTTTGATTGTACGTGTGGTAAATGTATCCATTTTAATATTTTTGATTGCCATAAACATCCTGTAGGAGTATATGGAGTTTTAAAAATTATTAAATCCCAAGGATTTGAATAAGACAATTGTTTTACTTTAGCTTGTTTAAGTTGAGCCTCAATTTTTGCCAGGGCCTGTAAGGCCTCTGGTGTCACTTTTTTGGGAGACTTTGGATTTGAGTCCCCATGTAAAATTTGAAATAGGGGGCTGAGTTTTTTAGTAGTAATTTTTAAATGAGGCCTGATTTAATTAATATTACCTAATAATTTTTGAAAATCATTTAAGGTACAGAGTTTATCAAGTCTTATTGACATTTTTTGATTACTAATATAATTATTATAAATATATTGTCCCAAATAACTTAAAGGCTTATTTTTTTGTACTTTATCTGGGGCTATTACCAATTTAAATGAAGTTAGTTGTTGTAAAGTAAATTGTAATATTTGTTGGTTAGTATAATTTGAGGGATGAGCCAATAATATATCATCCATATAATGGAGAATATATGCATCAGGATATTGTTTTTTAGTGGCTAGTAGAGCCTGATCTACAAATTTTTGACATAAAGTTGGGCTATTTTTTATTTTTTGAGGCAAAACTTTTTACTGATATCTCCTATAAGGCCTTTTAAAGTTTACTGATGGCACACTGAAAGTAAATCTTTTACAATCTTTTGGATGTAACTGGATTGTAAAAAAGCAGTCTTGTAAGTTTATTATAATTATGTCCCAGTCTTTTGGAACCCCAACCGGGGACAGAAGCCCCGGCTGTAAGGCTCCCATGTCTATTATAGTAGCATTTACAGCTCTGAGGTCTTGTAATAGTCTCCATTTGTCTGATTTTTTTTTAACAACAAATATTGGGGTGTTCCAGGGACTATTACTTTTTTTTATATGACCTTTTTGAAGTTGTTTTCTTATTAGTTGTTTAATAGTTTGTATTTTTTTTTTTTTTTTTTTTTTTTTTTTTTTTTTTTTTTTTGTTCAGGGGACTGTTAAGCCATACAGGCTTATCTGATTTTTAATCTATTTTATATCTGTACATATAAAGAGCTTTCACATGGCCCCTATGAAAAACACTGTTTGTTTAAGTTGTTTGAAGTCACCAGTTTAAGATCCATGTCACTCATAATATACTCTGCCCCACAGAGGAAAAGGGCAGAAGAAGGAATACATAAGGTGAATATAACCTGTTTTCCATCAAGCTCCTTCTAAAGAGTTTGAGAACTTTGGCTACGTTGGAAACTGAGCCCCAATCCTGTTAGTAGAAAGAAATGTATTTTGAGAGGGCCAAGATGATGGCCAGTCTTTTCCTGTTATCCAAGTTTGTCAGCTCCTGTATTTAACAGACCATTTCAAACATTTTTTATTTAATTTTTTATAATTTTAAAGGGTCGGCTTTTATTTAAATCTTGAACCCAAGCATATCACATCAGAAGTACTCCAAACTGACCCTGATCTCTCTTTTTGTTTATAAAATTGGATTTGGAAATTTCATCAGGCCAGATACAACAATTGAGGCTCATTCTTTGTCCTTTATGTAATGAATGTTTTTTTTTTAAAAGGTCATGACCCATGATTATTTCCCAGTAAAATCAGAGTCTCACAACACCAGGTCAAAAACTTCAAAATTTTTATTTCATAATTTGAACTACGACCCGATATCAAAACCCACAGTCCCTCGCATGGCAGAGTTCCCAGTGTGGAAGTCGGGACTAANTTTTTTTTTTTTTTTTTTCTCCCTTGGAAGAGAAGTTTCGTTTTTGTGGAATTTAGATCTACATTTACTCTTCCAGTGCCTGCGTTTCTGGCACCTGGGACACAGCCCAGGAGGGGGTGCCCTCTTATCTCCTTTTGCCCCATTAGGGCAAGCTCTTTGCATGTGTCCTGTCTCCCCACATTTAAAACATGTGGGCTTGGAGGATCTTTGCCCTCCTCCATAAGTTTTTTTTACATAGGCATTATATGTCTGACCCTTCATCGCTGCAGCAAAAGCCATACCCTGAACTACTGCTGGTGAGGCGTCAACACAGGCTTTTATATAGTCCTGTAGAGTCCCTGTTTTTCTGACAGGTCTTATGAGATCCTGACAGAGAGTATTGGCATTTTTCCATGCCAATTGCTTAAGCAAAATTTCTGTTCCTTTTGATTGTGGCAGCATTTTGTGAATAGCTTCCTCAAGTCTAGAAACAAACTCTTGATAAGGTTTTTCAGTTTTTTGTTTTATTCCTGACAGAGTGGATCCCTTGGTTCCCGGAGGAGGCAACTTCTTCCAGGACTCTAGAGCATTGGTGGTAACCGCTTCTAGAATGTCCCTGGGAATTTTAGTCTGTAATTGATTAGTGGCAAAGTTCCCTGTTCCTAAAAGCATATCCATGGTTGGCTTAGGGCCTCTTCTCTTTTGAAATTGGGCTATAGTCTGTTTAGATCTATCTTCATAGTCAGTCCTCCACAGTACATAGTCCCCTGGGCTTAAAGTGGCCTTGGCAGTTTGATGCCAGTCGCCAGGAGTTAACCAATGACTGGCTACCATTTCCAGCACCTGAATAGTATACAGTGCAGTGGGCCCAGAGGCCTTGACTGCTGATTGTAGCTCTTTTAAGACTTTAAGAGGAAGAGACTCCCAAACAGGCTCCCCATCTACCTCTTCTACAGGGAAAGTAAAAGAACAATCCCCATCTCTTTTTGCCTCTGCCATAGCACTTTGGAAGCCAGAAGGGAGAGTAGTAAAGGCAGGTGCAGGCCACTTCTTTCTTTTTTCTTCCTGGTTTTTATCACTAGTCTGTCTAACAGGAAAGGCCATCATAGGGGTATAATCTGCACGCATCCATCCTGAGTGCCATAGGGGCTGAGGAATAGAGGACCATCCTGATGATGAGGGGGGAGCGGAGGGAGGGGGATTAGCAAAAGGACAATCATCCCAGTCGCTCCAGTCCTGTGGTGGTCCATATTTTTTATTTTTACTTTTTGAGTTATAGTCTCCCTCAAAAAAAATTGCCTTTGATCCCTGATCTTGTTTTGGTATTGGAGGATATAGGCCTGATCCCCCCTCTGTAGAGGTAGGAGATTGTAATGACTTTTTTTCATTACTTTTTTGTTCTTTATTTTTTGATGTTTCATGCACAAGCCCCTCAAAATCTGACCCATTAGTTAATAGTTCTTTCATTTGTAACCAAAGTGGTTATGCATAATTAGGGAGTTCCCCCTCACCATGTGTCTCCACATGTTCCTTTATTTCTTTGCCAATTCTTTTCCAATCTGGTAAAGCTAGAGTGCCCTCCTCTGGAAACCAAGGACTGACTTTCTTAATGAAATCTAAGAAATCCCTTAATGTCTTTTTTGAAACTTTTAACCCTTTTTCTGCCAACATATGTTTAAAAACAGAAAGAAACATATCTTTTTGTTTAGACTCACTGTGCCCCATGGTGATTTTAAGATTTTAAGATTCCTCACGCTTAACCGATCAGTCTTTATCAGTGAGACCTGGGCTCTCTGGAGAGAAACTTCCTGTGTTTTGGGAAGGAAAGAAAAAGAGAGAGAAAGCTTACCTGGCCAAAGGTCCCTGTTCGGGCGCCAACTGTTACCGCCTGGCTAGCTCTCCGTCGGGTCGTGGGTTTCTGGGAGAGTCCCTTTGGCAGGAAAACACCAGGAAGCTGATGGCTTGCAGAAATGAGAGACAGAGAAAAGTTTCCCAAATCCACAGCAACTTTATTGAACAGGGGCAGTGCTTATATAGCAGTCTTAGGAGAAGGCAGAACAAAGGATTTGGTGAAGCTTTACAATTACATATGTTACTAATAGGTCAAAACTCATACATTAACCAGAACTCATTATCTATTTCATGATTGACGAGATACGGGGCACGCAGAGCAGGAAACTAAAACATTACAAAGTTTAGTCAGGAAATGAATTTTCTTTGAAGTAAAATGTAGAAATCTTAAGATAACCTTTACCAAGGAAATAACATTTAAGAAAAAAGGAACATCAATAGTTTTTAACATGATCAATTAGTTTTTACTTGTTAGCTCTTAATCATAATTGAAAAGTTACAGGACACCGAGTAGTAATTGTTATGTCACAGTAGAAGTTCCTTGGCAGTAGATATTGGCCTTATATCTCTATCCTAAATCTAGAGTAAATATATCTTAATATCCTAAGGTTAATAGTTTCTTTTAAGTTTTTATTAAAGTAAAGACCTTATTCCTATAGCATCCTAAACTATTTATTAGTTTTCTCTAACTCTTACTGCTAATCTAAAGTTTCAATCTTTACTGAGAACTAAGAGCCGTTCCACTGCTTGATTCAACTAACAGTTTTGTTTTTGTAAGACAATTGGCTGGTGTAAAGTAATTTATCTTTTGTCTAGCTTTGCTGGGAGTGTCAGGACTCAGGCATTCAGTTGCTGCATAGAACTAGGAAAACTGTTTAACCTGTTCCTTTACTTAAATAGGGAAATGGGGTTGAAGAGTTTTTATTTTAATTGTTAAAGAGGAGTTTTTACTTTATTTTAAATGGAATGATATATTTTGTTTTTATTACACATATCACTGGAACTTGTTTTTCTTTAGAGACAGTCATAGAACCATTACCACTATATAATTGTTCTGTTTTCCAATTTGTCACAGGTCTTTGCATTGTAATGTATATTGTGAGAGAAGTCTATTTTTAAGTCTATTTCTGACTCAAGACTTACAGACCATTCTTGCTGCCAGGAAAAAGCCCTGTGCCCAAGAGAGGCATTTTAATTGCCAGTTACTGGCACATTCAAACAGTTTGTTTTGTATCTATTAGCTGGCCCTAAGAAAAGATCTTTATTGTGCTCAGTGTTATGCTAAGTCCAACACCAGAAAAACGTAATATCCTAGGAAAGCATCTCAATCTCGGGGTGATCTTAGCCGGGTATTTTGCCAGTGACCTCCAGGGGGTCCAGCCCCACAGGACACATCTCCCCCACCTGTTTTGAATATGATTTCTCATATTACTTTACACAAGCGACACTGGAGTGGGTGTGGCAGACGCGCAGGTGGATGACGCAAGATCTCACAAAAATTTTACTAATTTTAATTCTTTTTAAACTTATTTATTTATTTATTTATTTATTTATTTATTTATTTATTTATTTTGGTCTTTTTGAGACAGGGTCTCCCTGTAGCCCCAGCTGTCCTGGAACTCACTATGTAGACCAAGTTGGGCTTGAACTCACAGAGGTCTGCCTGCCTCTGCCTCCCGAGTGCTGGGACTAAAGGTGTGTGCCATCACACCTGACTTAAACACCATTATTTTAAAAGTCATTAAACTTGATATTTTCGGTGTATTATGTATTTAATACTCTTGTCTTTCAAAGAGCACATGAAGTTCCAGTATTCGGTGACAGAACACATTTTTCTGTTCCTATTGATTGATATTAGGATCATTTCAAATTTTTGCTACTTGTAATGTTACAGAGATTACTACTTCCCGTGCTTTTTTGGATGCCAATTTTACATCTTCCACATATATTGCTAGCTGTTGGCTCTGTTAGTCAGAGGGCATGCATTGAAAAAGTTTCACACATAGCACCAGATGGAAAGGGCAGATTTTGAACCTTTATTCATGAAAGTGGATTTAGACCTGTAACTCAGCTCTAAGATAGATGTTGCTTTTCAGTTGTCTAGAGAAGAATGAAAAAGAAAATATAGACACATGGGGGAGGTATGAGGGGGCAGAAATTGAGACAGAGGTCATGCTAGGGGGGAAGAAGTCTGAGGTCTTGGATAAAGCCACAACAGGAGAGGAAGTCACAAGGCACCAGTGCTGCAGAGGGCCACAGAGGGGACAACTGTGAGCAAAGGTGCCCAGATGTGGCCAGCTTTGCACTATTTCATGTGAGTGTGGGCTCACACTCCTTTTATAACACCACTCGAGAGGCAGAGGCAGGCAGATGTCTGTGAGTTCAAGGCCAGCCTGATCTACATAGCAAGTTTCAGGCCAGCTGGGGCTACAGGGAGATTCTGTCTCAAAAAGACCAAAAAAAAAAAATTTATGTATATGAGTATATTGCCTGCATGTGTGTATGTGCCTCCATGTCAGGCATGTCCAGGGAGGTCAGAAGAGGCTGTTGGGTCCCCTGGAGCTGGAGTTATAAGTGGTTGTTAGCTGCCATGTGGGTGCTGGGAATTGAACCCAGGTCCTCTGCAAGAGCAGTCATTGTTTTTAACCGCAGAGGCATCCCTCTAGCCCCAGATAGCAATTCTTAAAATTGTTGAGAAAATAAGCGATAACAGGTGAAGTTCAAGGTACATAGTAGCTACTCAGTAGGTAGTGGTATTATTAGCACAACTTTATTTTTCACTTAAATTAATGTATTTGAAAATGAAATTAATGCTACAACAATGAAAAACAACGTCGTTTGGAAAATAGTGATAAAAAATAAATATGAGGGGCTGGAGAGATGGCTCTGTGGTTAAGAGCACCGAATGCTCTCGCAGAGGATCTGGGTTCAATTCCCAGCACCCACATGGCGGCTAAGAACCATCTTTAACTCCAGTTCCAGGGGAATCTGATGGCCTCTTCTGACCTCTGTGACATTACATGAGACAGGTGCACCCACCTACATGCAGACAGTATACTCATACACATAAAAAATTAATTAATTAAAAAATATAAATATGAATATAATAATAACATGATGGTAAAAAAATGCCAACAAATTTTAAATTTTTAAGGGAAAATTACCAAGTAATAGAAAGTAATTGACTAAAAAACAACAACAACAACAAAAACACCAACAATCTGAGACTGTTTTTGCCTTAATTAAGAAATTTCAAGGGTGGGCTGGAGAAATGGCTAAGTGGTTAAGACCTGACTACTCTTGCAGAGGACCTGGGTTCAATTCCCAGCACCTACATTGCAGCTAACAACCATCTGTAACTCTTGTTTCAAGGGATCCAACTCCTTCTGACCTCCATGAACGTGGCATGACATGGATGTACTTACACATATTCAGGCAACACACACATAAAAATAAATAAATAAATAAATAAATAAATAAATAGAAAATTCAAGGAGAATTGGAAAAGGAATAATATTTTATGTTGTGATCAGGCACTATTTAAGTTTTCCCATGCACCAAAATGTTTTCATAACCTGTGGGTCTTATGGGCTCCACTTTAGAAACTCATGATGTTATATGGTCTCCCATGTCTTACAAATGAGGACACAGGCCCAGAAGTGGCTGTTCCCACTTAGAGTGGAGAACTGGGCTTCCTTCTTATTTCACAAAGTTACCTCTGGATTTGGGGACAATGTGGAAGGGGCAAGTCTCATCCTCTGGTCTTCACACCTATGGCTACTCTTCCCTTTGGCGACATTCCCAGGCAGTGGTCTTGTCAAGGAAGCAATCGGGAGTAAGAGGAGTATGTAAGTGTGCCAGTCAGCTTTGTGTCCCTTTGACAGAATACCTGAAGTAAACTTTTAAGGAGGAAAAGGGTTTTTTTGGGTACAATTTAAGAAGTTTCCATCAAGCTGGGTGTGGTAGCGCAGGCCTTTAATCCCAGCACTTGGGAGGCAGAGGCAGGCAGATCTTTGTGAGTTCAAGGCCAGCATTGTCTACATAGTAAGTTCCAGGACAGCTGGAACTACAGGGACACCCTGTCTCAAAAAGACCAAAAAAAAAAAAAAAAAAATTCCATTCATGGTTACTTGGGCCCTTGCCTTTGGCTCTATGGTGAGGCCGTGCATCATGGTGGGGGTTGTAGTGGAAAAAGCCAGGAGCAGAGAGAGTTGGCAACAGGAGATGGTCCTGACATCCCCTTCAAGGGCACACAGCCAGTGACGTAACTTCCTTCCACTGGGCCCTACCTCTTAAAGGTCCTACCACTTCGCAGTAGCGAAGTACCATGGGCTGAGGACTGTCTGTAACACATGGACTTGGGGATACTCCACACCCTAACCTTAGTAGTAATCTGATCTCACAAAAAGCAGCTTGGAGTCTTCTTGCTGGTGGCATCCTACCTGTCCTCCCCATTCAGACAATGCCCGGGAGAAAATTTATATGGCAGAAGACAGGGCCACCTGACCTGATGGAATGAAAAGACTTTGGAGTTAGACCTATGTGGAATTGTGATTTTTTTTTTTTTTTTGGTCTTTTCAAGACAGGGTCTCCCTGTAGCCCCAGCTGTCCTGTAGCCCCAGCTGTCCTGGAACTCACTCTGTAGACCAGGCTGACCTTGAACTCACAAAGATCCGCCTGCCTCTGCCTCCCAAGTGCTGGGATTAAAGGTGTGTGCCACCACACCCAGCCTGGAATTGTGATTTTTTAAAAAAAATATTTATTTTATTTTTAATTATGTGTATATGTCCGTGTGGGTACCCACAGAGGCCAGAAGGTATCTGATGCCCCGGAACTAAAGTTATAGGGAGTTGTGAGCTCCCATTGTGGGTTCTGGGAAACAATTTGGGTTCTGTGCAAGAGCAGTATGTACTTTTCACAGCTGAGCCATTTTTCACCCACCCCCCACCCCCACTCCCCACCCCCCCCTTCCCCCCGGCCTGGTCTTGTCCCCGAGACGCCCCCATCATCGGGCGACGGCGTCCGCGGCGTACGGTTCCGCGGCTGTAGGTGTATCCCACCAGCTCCGGCGACCATTTTGGTGTCCCTAAATTGCCCGACCCGACCTGTGCGCCGGTCCCACTCTTCCGGGAGCGGGCCCCGGTGAGCATCTTGCTTTGTTCCTCCTTTCGTCCTGGGGCTCACCAGTCTTTACGCTCGAGCTGTCAAACCCCGCCCCGGCATGGGTGTGGTGCGCGACCGGCCTTTTCATCACCCGCCCTTGGGCGGACCGCAGGCCCAGCGCCAGATCTTTGGTGCGTCCCGGGCGCGCCTGTCGCCTCGTCCTGGTTCCCGGCCTGCTGGCCCTACCGGGCCCCCCCTGTCTCCCCCCGACCCCCCCCCCCCCCCCCCCCCCTTGCACCTTGCCCCTTAGTTCCTTGGGGGGCCGTCCGTTGGGGCCTTGCCGTTGGCCTATGGTGGCGGCCGTCCTGGCCTGCGGTGGGCGGGTTGTCGCTTGGACCCCTCGCAACACGCTCCCCGGCGCGCGTTGGCCCCGCGCTGGTCCTGCCCCTCCCCTTCAAGGGCACACAGCCAGTGACGTAACTTCCTTCCACTGGGCCCTACCTCTTAAAGGTCCTACCACTTCGCAGTAGCGAAGTACCATGGGCTGAGGACTGTCTGTAACACATGGACTTGGGGATACTCCACACCCTAACCTTAGTAGTAATCTGATCTCACAAAAAGCAGCTTGGAGTCTTCTTGCTGGTGGCATCCTACCTGTCCTCCCCATTCAGACAATGCCCGGGAGAAAATTTATATGGCAGAAGACAGGGCCACTGACCTGATGGGTAAAAGCCTTTGGAGTTAGACCTATGTGGATTTGTGATTTTTTTTTTTTTTTTTCTTTTTCAGACAGGGTCTCCCTGTAGCCCCAGCTGTCCTGTTTTTCCTGGAACTCACTCTGAAGACGAGGCTGACCTTGAACTCACAAAGATCCTCGCCTGCCTCTGCCTCCCAAGTGCTGGGATTAAAGGGGTGTGCCACCACACCAGCCTGGAATTGTGATTTTTTAAAAAAAAATATTTTATATTTATTTTAAATTATGTGTATATGTCCGTGGTGGGGTACCCACAGAGGCCAGAAGGTATCTGATGCCCCGGAACTAAGTTATAGGGAGTTGTGAGCTCCCATTGTGGGTTCTGGGAAACATTTGGGTTCTTTGCAAGAGCAGTATGTTCTTTTCACAGCTGAGCCATTTTTCACCCACCCCCACCCCCACTCCCCCCCCCCACCCCCTCACCCCCCAGCCCCCCACCCCCACCCCCTCACCCCCCCAGCCCCACACCCCCCAGCCCCCCACCCCCCCCCCCCCCACCCCCCCGCCATGCAATTAAAACAATCTGTGTGGGGCTGAGAGATGGCCTAGCAGTTAAGAGCGCTGACTGCTCTGCAAAGGACCCGGGTTCGATCCAGCACCCATATGGTGGCCAAGAACCATCTTTAGACTCCAGTCCCGGGAATCGGACACCCTCTTCTGACGTCCGAGCATTGCAACAACGGGTGCACAAACCTACAAGTAGACAGTACATTCAACACAATAACAAAAAAATTTTTTTAAAGATAGAAATTCATATGTTAAAAAAAATAATCTATGTGACCTAAACAAGTTATTTCACCATTCTGTGCCAGTTTCCTCATGTTTAAATAAAGAAGATATATTAACAGCTTAAAACTGGGCCACAGGGCAAATTTTTAAAGAACTTTATGCATGCCACACGCTGGATGGAGCACATGGAGAAGTGTGAAACAACTAGCCCTTAGTATTCATTTTTTGTTTCTTTCTCCCCCCCCCCAAGTATAATTTGTTTTCAGGCAAGGCAGTCGGAGTTCCTCAGGCCTGAGCCACTCATCATCCATTTCCTAGGGGACAAATACGCTCAAATAGGCTCACATGGAAAAGGATGTGTTGAGCTCAGAGAATTCTGAAGACCCACAGCAACGTCTCAGTTATGTCACTTTTTTACTTTTTCTGGAGCTTCATGGTTTCTTATGATATTATTTTATCTTTATTATCATGATATTATCAGTCATGGTAAACGNTCACCCCCAGCCCCCCACCCCCACCCCCTACACCCCCCCAGCCCCCACCCCCCCCACCCCACCCCCCACCCCCCACCACGCCATGCATTTTAAAACAATCTGTGTGGGGCTGGCAGAGATGGCCTAGCAGTTAAGAGCGCTGACTGCTCTGTCAAGGACCCGGGTTCGATCCCCAGCACCCATATGGTGGCCAAGAACCATCTTTGACTCCAGTTCCAGGGGAATCGGACACCCTCTTCTGACGTCCGAGGCATTGCACAACATGGGTGCACAAACCTACAAGTAGACAGTACATTCATACACATAACAAAAAAAATTTTTTTAAAGAATAAGAAATTCTAGTTTAAAAAAAATAATCTATGTGACCTTAAACAAGTTATTTCACCATTCTGTGCCAGTTTCCTCATGTTTGAAATAAAGAAGATATATTAACAGCTTAAAACTGATGGACAGGGCAAATTTTTAAAAGACTTTATGCATGCCACACGCTGGATGGAGCACATGGAAAGTATTCATTAGTGGAAACTATCCATTAGTATTCATTTGTTTTCTTTCTCCCCCCCCCAAGTATTAATTTGTTTTCAAGGCAGTCGGAGTTCCTCAGGCCTGAGCCACTCATCATCCATTTCCTAGGGGACAAATACGCTCAAATAGGCTCACATGGAAAAGGATGTGTTGAGCTCAGAGAATTCTGAAGACCCACAGCAACGTCTCAGTTATGTCACTTTTTTACTTTTTCTGGAGCTTCATGGTTTCTTATGATATTATTTTATCTTTATTATCATGATATATATCATCATGGTAAACATTTACTTTTTTTTTTTTTTTTTTTTTTGGGTCTTTTTGAGACAGGGTCTCCCTGTAGCTCTGGCTGTCCTGGAACTCACTCTGTATTCCAGGCTGGCCTTGAACTCACAGAGATCTGCCTGCCTCTGCCTCCCAAGTGCTAGGATTAAAGGCATGCGCCACCACATCTGGCTAACCTTTTTACACTTTCTATTCACTGTGCAAAATGACTTTCTATATTATCCAAGGGTACATCTTGGCCAGGAGTTGTAGTTCCACATCTACATAACTTCTCCTATATTGCCCACCTCCATCACATCTATTTCAGTTCAAATTCTGAAGAGAGAACATGTTTGCACATTGGCCAGCTATACTGGGCTACCTTTGAGTCAAGGCCACTGCAGCCCCCAGGGTCACATCCCCACTGCCCTCTCAACAGAGCCCAAGGTCTGAAGAAGTGTCTCTGGAGAGAGAAAGGGAGCAAGCTGTTATACACGCGCAGCAAGCTGGTAGGCATATCCAGCATAGACAGAGCAACGAGCCAAGCTGGGAAGACTACACGGGGCTGGAGCAAGACAGGGTTCATTTTGTAGGCAATCTCTTATATGAGGAGGATAGGAGAAAAAAAGGGACACAATAATAACAACTGGTGGTTTATGAATTGCAGCTTCCTGTCCGTTATGAAGTTACATTCATACCCATCTACCTGAGTTTCAGAGAACATGGCCACTCCCTGCTGTGTGGATGGTGTGTTCAGAGGCCTGTTGACATGTTCTCCTTGTGCCTAACCACAGGCTAACCCTGCTATCAAAGGTCCAGTGTCATCCCTGATTATGGGAGGGCATGTGCGAAAGAGTGCAGGAAAGTGGATAGTGGTTCGTATAAACGTGGCCCTCCTATAAAGCTGGCTTGGCCAGAATCGTCATCGGGTTTTCTAGGAAACATGAATTGTCTGGATAAGCTAACGGAGTCATTCCGGGAAGCTCCTAGGACAGTGGCTAGGCACCAAGGAATAACAAGAGTAAAGAGACAGCAGCTGCGTGGATCTCCAGAAGGCGGCAACCTCAGGGCCTCTCTGCTGTCTGAATTTTATTTTTATAGCTGACAACACAGATTCTCTTGGGTCCTGCAGGGGAGGCTGAGGGGCCAAAAGTGATGACGCACTGAGCTTCTGAATGTTTTATGGACCATCTGTTGTCACCAACAAAAATAAAAGAGGTCGCGGGTGCAGGGCTTTTCTCATCTTTGCCTTCGAGACCTCTCCTTCAAGACTTCTCCCTCTCTCACCCTCTCCTCCCTGCTCTCGCCCCTCCTCCCTGCTCTCACCCTCTCCTCCCTGCTCTCACCCTCTCCTTGCCTCACCCTCTCCTCCTGCTCTCACCCTCTCTCCCTGCTCTCACCCTCTCTCCCTGCTCTCACCCTCCTCCCTGCTCTCACCCTCTCTTCCCTGCTCTCACCCTCTCTTCCCTGCTCTCACCCTCTCTTCCCTGCTCTCACCCTCTCTTCCCTGCTCTCACCCTCTCCTCCTGCTCTCACCCTCTCCCTGCCCCTTCCTCCCCTGCTCCCCTTGCTCTCACCCTCTCCTCCCTGCTCTGAACCCTCTCCTCCCTGCTCTCACCCTCTCCCTCCCTGTTCTCACCCTCTCCCCTGTGCTCTCACCCTCTCCCTGCTCTACCCTCTCTTCCCTGCTCTCACCCTCTCTTCCCTGCTCTCACCCTCGTCTCTCCCTGCTCTCACCCTCTCTCCTGCTCCACCCTCTCCTTGCTCTCACCCTCTCCCTGCTCTCACCCTCTCCTCCCTGCTCTCACCCTCTCTTCCCTGCTCTCACCCTCTCCTTGCTCTCACCCTCTCCTCCCTGCTCCACCTCTCTTCCCTGCTCTCACCCTCTCCTTGCTCTCACCCTCTCCTCCCTGCTACCACCCTCTCCTCCCTGCGTCTCACCCTCTCCGCCCTGCTCTCAAGCCTCTCATCCCTGCTCTCTAAACCCTCTCCTCCTTTGTCTCACCCTCTCCTCCCTGCTCTCACTCTCTCCTCCTTGCTCTCACCGCTCTCACCTCTCGCTCTCACCCTCCTCGTCTCCCCTCGCCTCTCACCCTCTCCTCCCTGCTCTCACCCTCTCTTCCCTGCTCTCACCCTCTCCTCCCTGCTCTCACCCTCTCCTCCTTCCTCACCTCCTGCTCTCACCCTCTCCTTGCTCTCACCCTCTCCTTCCCTGCTCTCACCCTCTCCTCCTTCCTCACCCTTCCCTGCTCTCACCCTCTCCTCCTTGCTCTCACCCTCTCCTCCCTGCTCTCCACCCTCTCCTCCCTGCTCTCACCATCCCTCCTCCCCTGCTCTCACCCTCTACTTCCCTGCTCTCACCCTCTCCTTTCCCTGCTCTCTACCCTCTCCTCCCTGCTCTCCCCTCTCCTCCCTGCTCACCTCACCCTCTCACTCCTTGCTCTCACCTCTCTCCCTCTCTCCCTCTCCTGCTCTCACCCTCTCCTCCCTGCTCTCCCCTCTCGCTCCTCTCTCACCCTCTCCTCCTTGCTCTCACCGCCTCGCAATCGCTCGCCTGCTCTCACCCTCTCCCCCTGCTCTCACCCCTCCTCCTGCTCTCACCCCTCCTCCTGCTCTACCCATCCTCCTCCCTGCTCTCACCCCCTCCTCCCGTGCTCTCACCTCCCTCCTCCCTGCTCTCACCCCCTCCTCCCTGCTCTCACCCCCTCTCCTGTCCACCCCCTCCTCCCTCCCACCCTCCTCCCTGCTCTCACGTCACCCTCTCCTCCCTGCCTCACCCTCGCTCTCCCTGCTCTCACCCTCTCCTCCCCTGCTCTCCATTCCTCTCTTCCTTCCTTGCTCTCTCCCTGGGCTCCAGTTTCAAGAATCTTAGCTTCTCTTTTTTTTTTTATTTTTTTTTTTTTTTTTTTATATTTTATTTGTTTTTTTTTCCTGTAAGTGTTGTGTGTGTGGACGTGTGGTGTGTTGTGTGTCTGTCTGTCTGTCTGTCTGTCTGTCTGTCTTTACTCTCCCATGCATGTATGCCATGTGCCAGCCAAAGGTTGGCACTGGAAAACTTCCTTTACCATTCTCACCTTTAAGTTTTTAAAAAATTTATTCTTGTGGTAATTTAGTACATGAGTACAATGTATTCTGATTATTTGCCCACCTCATGTCTTCTCTGGCTCCTCCCAGACATCATCCTAGCATCATCTTATCTCCTCTAACGTTCATGTCTTTCTTTTCCTCCTCTCTCTCTCTCCTCTCTCTCTCTCTCTCTCTACTCTCTCTCTCCTCCTTCTCTCTCTCTCTCTCTCTCGAGACAGGTCTCCCTTTTAGCCCCAGCTGTTCCTGGAACTCACTATGTAGACAGGCTGGCCTGAAACTCACAGAGATCTGCCTGTGCCTCTGCCTCCCGAGTGCTGGGATTAAAGGTGTGCGCCACCACGCCTGGTGTGTTTTTCCTTTCATAACCCACTGAATCTATTAGTGCTAACTCATATGCATCCACCTTATTTTCTGACTGTATTCATTTTGTCAGTGAACCTGCGCTTGCTGTTTGGGCTAAATTGGTTAGCCAGAAAGCCCCTCAGGTGCCGCTTATCTTCCGTTCCCCATCCCCTGCACACCTGCATTGCCATAGCTAGCTTTTACAGGGATGCAGGGATCGAACCCCAGGTACTCATGCTTGCACAGTCAGCTACTTTACCACAGAGCCGTCTCCTCAGCCTCCATTCCTTTTTAAGTAAGCATCTGCTGAGTGTATGGTTTGTTCTGGGTTTTACAGATACACTTCTGGTCTTGTAGGTACACAGAGCTGTTTATGGATGAACAGGATACAGTTGCTATGTGCTGTTTCAGAGTGGGGCTATAAGGGTATGACATGTATACATATACACATATACATGTCACACATAACCGTACACACAAAAAATTAAACAGAATATTTTTTAAAGCATAGTGAAAATCTCTGAGCTATTGGATAGGCAAGATCAGGAAGGGAAAGGGAGAGGAAGAAAATAGATACGATTGCTACATTTCCAGATGTAATAATTCAATATCACATTCTATGAAAAGGAACAGTTCTCAGAGTAAAGTTTTGAAGCACTGACTTGAAGATACATGGAGGTTACGACTGAAAGTAAAGATTTAAGGCTTAGCAAAACCAAACACTTAGTGAAAACCCAGAGTGTCCTAGGTATAAGCTCCTTTGCATCAAACCTTACACCACATTGAAACTTATAGTCCCCCACACATTATTATACATGCCAAACACTTAACAGATATTTGATGAATTGAGTTAGTATGCCAACTGCTCATGAAAGCCCAGCAGTGGTAGGAAGAGCTGGCAGAGGGGGGCGTCACACAGTAGTGCCTCTGGAGTGAGTCCTGCTCCATCCTCTCCAGTACTGATGGAGCTGGAAAGCAACTTATTCTGTGGTAGTGTGTAAGAAGAAACCATAGTTTGGACTGGGCTTGGTGGCACATGGTCTGTAAACCCAGTACTTGGGGAGGCAGAAGCAGCGCAGATCTCTGAGAGTTCAAGGCCAGCCTGGTCTACATAGCTGAATTCCAGGAAGCTGGGGCTACAGGGAGACCCTGTCTCAAAAGAACACACACACACACACACACACAACACAACACACGCACACGCACACACAACACACATATATATTTATATATTTTTTTCAAATAGTTGGTTAATGGGCAGACATGGTAGCACACCACCATTAGTCCCAAGACTGAGGAGACAATGGATCTCTGTGAGCTAGCCTGGTCTACATAGCAAGTTCAGGCCATCTTAGACACACTGTCAAAAAAATAATAAAAATAATCAGTTAGTCATTTTAGGGTATCTATCCCCCAAATAAATCCAATTCAGAAATATTATAGTCCTGGGGCTGTAGAAATGGCTCAGACCGTTTAAGAGCACTGCTGCTCTTGCAGAATACCCAGGTGCAGTTCTCAGCTCCCATATGACAGCTGACAAACCATCCAAAGCTCCAGTTCCAGGGGATCCAAGCCCTCTTCTAACCTCTGTAGGCATTGTACAACATGAGTGCACTTATATACATGCAGGCAAATCACTCATACACATAAAATAAAAACATACTTTAAAAATTAAAAAAATATTTTAAAAAATATAACTTCAACGATGTTAATTGTAGTTTTAGTTTCAGGACAAAAAAAACAAATTTAAAAAAATTTTTGTTGGCTGGAGAGATGGCCTAGTGGTTAAGAGTGACGACTGTTCTTTGCAGAGGACCTGAGTTCAATTCCGCACCCACACGGCAGCTGAAGAACGTCCTTTAACTCCAGTTCCAGGGGAATCCGACACCCTCTTCTGAATAAATAAATAAATAATAAGAAGTATCTGTTGTAATAAGGAACTAAAAAACATTAAAATATTTTTGTTATTATTATTTATTGTATGTGTATGAGTGTATTGCCTGAATGTGTTTAACTACCCATGTTTTGCAGTGCCCAACCGAGGTCAGAAGAGGGCTGGAGTTACAGACAGTTGTTAGCTGCCATGTGGGTGCAGGAATCAAACCCTAAGTTTCTCTGCAAGAGCAGCCAGTGCTCTTAACCACTGAGCCATCTTTCAAGCCCCCCAAAAATAAATTTTTTTGGTGTTTTTTAAAGACAGGGTCTCTCTGCAGTCCCAGGCTGGTCCGAACTCACTTTGGTAGACCAGGCGGGTCTTGAACTCACAGAGATCTGCCTACTCTCTGCCTCCCAAGTGCTGGGTTTTAAAGGCGTGCTGGTAAACATTTACTTTTTTTTTTTTTTTTTTTTGGTCTTTTTGAGACAGGGTCTCCCTGTAGCTCTGGCTGTCCTGGAACTCACTCTGTATTCCAGGCTGGCCTTGAACTCACAGAGATCTGCCTGCCTCTGCCTCCCAAGTGCTAGGATTAAAGGCATGCGCCACCACATCTGGCTAACATTTTTACACTTTCTATTCACTGTGCAAAATGACTTTCTATATTATCCAAGGGTACATCTTGGCCAGGAGTTGTAGTTCCACATCTACATAACTTCTCCTATATTGCCCACCTCCATCACATCTATTTCAGTTCAAATTCTGAAGAGAGAACATGTTTGCACATTGGCCAGCTATACTGGGCTACCTTTGAGTCAAGGCCACTGCAGCCCCCAGGGTCACATCCCCACTGCCCTCTCAACAGAGCCCAAGGTCTGAAGAAGTGTCTCTGGAGAGAGAAAGGGAGCAAGCTGTTATACACGCGCAGCAAGCTGGTAGGCATATCCAGCATAGACAGAGCAACGAGCCAAGCTGGGAAGACTACACGGGGCTGGAGCAAGACAGGGTTCATTTTGTAGGCAATCTCTTATATGAGGAGGATAGGAGAAAAAAAGGGACACAATAATAACAACTGGTGGTTTATGAATTGCAGCTTCCTGTCCGTTATGAAGTTACATTCATACCCATCTACCTGAGTTTCAGAGAACATGGCCACTCCCTGCTGTGTGGATGGTGTGTTCAGAGGCCTGTTGACATGTTCTCCTTGTGCCTAACCACAGGCTAACCCTGCTATCAAAGGTCCAGTGTCATCCCTGATTATGGGAGGGCATGTGCGAAAGAGTGCAGGAAAGTGGATAGTGGTTCGTATAAACGTGGCCCTCCTATAAAGCTGGCTTGGCCAGAATCGTCATCGGGTTTTCTAGGAAACATGAATTGTCTGGATAAGCTAACGGAGTCATTCCGGGAAGCTCCTAGGACAGTGGCTAGGCACCAAGGAATAACAAGAGTAAAGAGACAGCAGCTGCGTGGATCTCCAGAAGGCGGCAACCTCAGGGCCTCTCTGCTGTCTGAATTTTATTTTTATAGCTGACAACACAGATTCTCTTGGGTCCTGCAGGGGAGGCTGAGGGGCCAAAAGTGATGACGCACTGAGCTTCTGAATGTTTTATGGACCATCTGTTGTCACCAACAAAAATAAAAGAGGTCGCGGGTGCAGGGCTTTTCTCCATCTTTGCCTTCGAGACCTCCTCCTTCAAGACTTTCTCCCTGCTCTCACCCTCTCCTCCCTGCTCTCACCCTCTCCTCCCTGCTCTCACCCTCTCCTCCCTGCTCTCACCCTCTCCTTGCTCTCACCCTCTCCTCCCTGCTCTCACCCTCTCTTCCCTGCTCTCACCCTCTCTTCCCTGCTCTCACCCTCTCCTCCCTGCTCTCACCCTCTCTTCCCTGCTCTCACCCTCTCCTCCCTGCTCTCACCCTCTCCTCCCTGCTCTCACCCTCTCCTCCCTGCTCTCACCCTCTCCTCCCTGCTCTCACCCTCTCCTCCCTGCTCTCACCCTCTCCTCCCTGCTCTCACCCTCTCCTCCCTGCTCTCACCCTCTCCTCCCTGCTCTCACCCTCTCCTCCCTGCTCTCACCCTCTCCTCCCTGCTCTCACCCTCTCCTCCCTGCTCTCACCCTCTCCTCCCTGCTCTCACCCTCTCCTCCCTGCTCTCACCCTCTCCTCCCTGCTCTCACCCTCTCCTCCCTGCTCTCACCCTCTCCTCCCTGCTCTCACCCTCTCCTCCCTGCTCTCACCCTCTCCTCCCTGCTCTCACCCTCTCCTCCCTGCTCTCAC
Organism: Rhizomys pruinosus; assembly: GCA_009823505.1. Lineage (NCBI taxonomy): Eukaryota > Metazoa > Chordata > Mammalia > Rodentia > Spalacidae > Rhizomys > Rhizomys pruinosus. Next base: position 465,145 of record VZQC01014560.1, read on the forward strand.
CCTCTCCTCCCTGCTCTCACCCTCTCCTCCCTGCTCTCACCCTCTCCTCCCTGCTCTCACCCTCTCCTCCCTGCTCTCACCCTCTCCTCCCTGCTCTCACCCTCTCCTCCCTGCTCTCACCCTCTCCTCCCTGCTCTCACCCTCTCCTCCCTGCTCTCACCCTCTCCTCCCTGCTCTCACCCTCTCCTCCCTGCTCTCACCCTCTCCTCCCTGCTCTCGCCCTCTCCTCCCTGCTCTCACCCTCTCCTCCCTGCTCTCACCCTCTCCTCCCTGCTCTCACCCTCTCCTCCCTGCTCTCACCCTCTCCTCCCTGCTCTCACCCTCTCCTTCTTGCTCTCTCCCTGGGCTCCAGTTTCAAGAATCTTAGCTTCTCTTTATCTATTCATGAACTCATTCACTCATTCTATTTATTTGTTTTTTTTTCCTGTAAGTGTTGTGTGTGTGGACGTGTGTGTGTGTGTGTCTGTCTGTCTGTCTGTCTGTCTGTCTGTCTTTACTCTCCCATGCATGTATGCCCATGTGCCAGCCAAAGGTTGGCACTGGAAAACTTCCTTTACCATTCTCACCTTTAAGTTTTTAAAAATTTATTCTTTGGTAATTTAGTACATGAGTACAATGTATTCTGATTATTTGCCCACCTCATGTCTTCTCTGGCTCCTCCCAGACATCATCCTATCATCTTATCTCCCTCCTAACTTCATGTCTTCTTTTCCTCCTCTCTCTCTCTCTCTCTCTCTCTCTCTCTCTCTCTCTCTCTCTCTCTCTCTCTCTCTCGAGACAAGGTCTCCCTTTTAGCCCCAGCTGTCCTGGAACTCACTATGTAGAACAGGCTGGCCTTGAACTCACAGAGATCTGCCTGCCTCTGCCTCCCGAGTGCTGGGATTAAAGGTGTGCGCCACCACGCCTGGTGTGTTTTTCCTTTCATAACCCACTGAATCTAGTTAGTGCTACTCATATGCATCCACCTTATTTTCTGACTGTATTCATTTTGTCAGTGAACCTGCGCTTGCTGTTTGGGCTAAATTGGTTAGCCAGAAAGCCCCTCAGGTGCCGCTTATCTTCCGTTCCCCATCCCCTGCACACCTGCATTGCCATAGCTAGCTTTTACAGGGATGCAGGGATCGAACCCCAGGTACTCATGCTTGCACAGTCAGCTCTTTACCACAGAGCCGTCTCCTCAGCCTCCATTCCTTTTTAAGTAAGCATCTGCTGAGTGTATGGTTTGTTCTGGGTTTTACAGATACACTTCTGGTCTTGTAGGTACACAGAGCTGTTTATGGATGAACAGGATACAGTTGCTATGTGCTGTTTCAGAGTGGGGCTATAAGGGTATGACATGTATACATATACACATATACATGTACACATACCGTACACACAAAAATTAAACAGAATATTTTTTAAAGCATAGTGAAAATCTCTGAGCTATTGGATAGGCAAGATCAGGAAGGGAAAGGGAGAGGAAGAAATAGATACGATTCTACATTTCCAGATGTAATAATTCAATATCACATTCTATGAAAAGGAACAGTTCTCAGAGTAAAGTTTTGAAGCACTGACTTGAAGATACATGGAGGTTACGACTGAAAGTAAAGATTTAAGGCTTAGCAAAACCAAACACTTAGTGAAAACCCAGAGTGTCCTAGGTATAAGCTCCTTTGCATCAAACCTTACACCACATTGAAACTTATAGTCCCCCACACATTATTATACATGCCAAACACTTAACAGATATTTGATGAATTGAGTTAGTATGCCAACTGCTCATGAAAGCCCAGCAGTGGTAGGAAGAGCTGGCAGAGGGGGGCGTCACACAGTAGTGCCTCTGGAGTGAGTCCTGCTCCATCCTCTCCAGACTGATGGAGCTGGAAAGCAACTTATTCTGTGGTAGCTGTGTAAGAAGAAACCCCATAGTTTTGAGCTGGGCTTGGTGGCACATGGCTGTAAACCCAGTACTTGGGAGGCAGAAGCAGCCAGATCTCTGAGAGTTCAAGGCCAGCCTGGTCTACATAGTGAATTCCAGGACAGCTGGGGCTACAGGGAGACCCTGTCTCAAAAAGACACACACACACACACACACACACACACACACGCACACGCACACACACACACATATATATATATATTTTTTCAAATAGTTGGTTAATGGGCAGACATGGTAGCACACACCATTAGTCCCAAGACTGAGGAGACAAATGGATCTCTGTGAGCTAGCCTGGTCTACATAGCAAGTTCAGGCCATCTTAGACACACTGTCAAAAACAAAATAAAAATAATCAGTTAGTCATTTTAGGGTATCTATCCCCCAAATAAATCCAATTCAGAAATATTATAAGTCCTGGGGGCTGTAGAAATGGCTCAGCGGTTAAGAGCACTGTCTGCTCTTGCAGAATACCCAGGTGCAGTTCTCAGCTCCCATATGACAGCTGACAACCATCCAAAGCTCCAGTTCCAGGGGATCCAAAGCCCTCTTCTAACCTCTGTAGGCATTGTACAACATGAGTGCACTTATATACATGCAGGCAATACACTCATACACATAAAAATAAAAACATACTTAAAAATTAAAAAAATATTTTTAAAAAATATAACTTCAACGATGTTAATTGTAGTTTTAGTTTCAGGACAAAAAAACAAATTTAAAAAATATTTTTGTTGGGCTGGAGAGATGGCCTAGTGGTTAAGAGTGCCGACTGTTCTTGCAGAGGACCTGAGTTCAATTCCCAGCACCCACACGGCAGCTGAGAACCGTCTTTAACTCCAGTTCCAGGGGAATCCGACACCCTCTTCTGAATAAATAAATAAATAAATAAGAAGTATCTGTGTAATAAGGAACTAAAAAACATTAAAAATATTTTTGTTATTATTATTATTGTATGTGTATGAGTGTATTGCCTGAATGTAGTTAACTACCCATGTTTTGCAGTGCCCACCGAGGTCAGAAGAGGGCTGGAGTTACAGACAGTTGTTAGCTGCCATGTGGGTGCAGGAATCAAACCCTAGTTCTCTGCAAGAGCAGCCAGTGCTCTTAACCACTGAGCCATCTTTCCAGCCCCCCAAAATAAATTTTTTTGGTGTTTTTAAGACAGGGTCTCTCTGCAGTCCCAGCTGGTCCGAACTCACTTTGTAGACCAGGCTGGCCTTGAACTCACAGAGATCTGCCTACCTCTGCCTCCCAAGTGCTGGGATTAAAGGCGTGCACCACTATGCCTGGCAAGAAATAACTTTTTAAAAAAATTCTATTTATTTATTTTTATTTTTTTATTTTTATTTATTTTCACATGTGTATGAATGTATTGTCTGCATGCAGGTCTGTGCACCCGTGTCGTGCATTGCCTTGGAGGTCAGTAGAGGGTGTCAGATTCCCCTGGAACTGGAGTTAAAGACGGTTTTCAGCCGCCATGTGGGTGCTGGGGATCGAACCCGGGTCCTCTGCAAGAGCAGTCAGTGCTCTTAACCGCTAGGCTATCTCTCCAGGCCCTATTTCTATTTATTTTTTATGTGTATGAGTGTACTGTCTGCATGTAGGTTTGTGCACCCATGTTGCATGCAATGACTCGGAGGTCAGAAGAGGGCGTCGGATTCCCCTGGAACTGGAGTTAAAGACAGTTCTCAGCCGCCATGTGGGTGCTGGGGATCGAACCCTTGTCCTCTGCAAGAGCAATCGGCGCTCTTAACTGCTAAGCCATCTCTCTGGCCCCACGAAATAAATTTTTATAGGACCCAAGAATGCAATAATTACAGTGTAGACACAGAAATTTCCACAGGCATTCGATAATGATGTCATGAAGCTGTGGTATTGTGGAAACTGTTGTTTCCCCTGTTACACAGTGGAAAGTGACAGAGTAGGGTACGAAACGGTATGTGCTGTGATGACAGTACCCTAGCTGTCTATGATGGTTCAATACAATCGTTCACTCAGCAAGTGTTTGTTGAACACTTCCTCTGGGGTCTGGGGATGGAGCCATTAACAAGACAGAGACCTCTCCTCATGGAGCTTGTATTCCAGTGGGAAAAACAAATATAATGTTACACAGTGATGGCAAGGTGGGGGTGATGGAGACCTGCAGGTTTTAGTTGAGCTAGTTGCTCAGGGGCAGCTTGCTGAGGAGGCGACAGATGAACCGGTAGGAATTGAGGGAAGGAGTTAGGCATGTACAAGGAGAAGAGGAGGCGGAGGAGCTGCGAGCGGAAGAGTGCTCAGAGTATCTGCTTGCCCTCAAAACAGCCGGGGGAGCTGTGGCCAGAAAATAGCAGGGACCAAAGGGCGTAGGGCTAAGTGTGCCCTTGTCAGGAATGAGCAGACCCCACTCTGGCTGCTCTGCTGGAAACAGACTGTAGAGGGCAAAAGCAGAGAAGTCAGCAGGGACCTGGTAGCTGGGACCTGGAAGGTAGTGGACCGCGGAGAAACGGCTGGACTCTGGCTATGTTTAGAAGGTTCAGGCTTCTAGGATCTACTGACAGATCGAATGTGAAATGTAAAAGTCAGATATCAAAATGCTTTTGTTCTGGGCAACTACAGGAAGAGTTTCCATGTACCCCGGTGGGGAGGCGATAGGAGGCAGAGATCCAGGTGCAGATCACGAGTGCAGGTTTAAAAAAATGTTTTTAACGTGTGGTGGCACACGTCTTTAATTCCAGCACTCAGGAGGCAGAGCCAGACTGCTCTCTGTGAGTTCAAGGCCAGCCTAGTCTATATAGTGAGTTCTCCGGCTTCAGGGAGATGCTGTCTCAAAAAGACAAAAAAAAGTTTTTAAATAATTCGTTTATGTGTTTGAGTGTCTTGCCTGCATGTATGTGAGTGCACATGTGTGCAATGCCTGTGGAGGCCTGAAAAGGGGGGTTGGGTCCCCTGGAACTGGAGTTACAGACAGTTGTTGGCTGCAGTGCGGGTGCTGGGAACCAAATCTGGGTCCTCTAAAAGAGCAGTAAGTGCTCTTAACTGCTGGACCATGCCTCCAGTCCCAGGTGCAGTATTTTTTTTGAATTTACTACTTTTAATTTATGTGTGTATGTGTGTGCCTGTGTGATTTTATGAACGCCAGAGGGCATTGATCCCCTGGAACTGGAGCTATACAAGGCTGTGGACTGGAAACCGAGCTCTGGTCCTCTCAGAGTAGTACCTGGTCTTAACTGCTGAGCCATCTCTTCAGCCCCAAGTGCAGTTTCAGACACATACATCACGCATCTATTACTGTGCAAAGCAGATGTTGTTGCTGCCTCACCCATGTGTCCTTGGTCTGAGGCTGGAAGTGGAGTGGGCTAAGAAAGGTTTTGGTGCGGCAGTTCCTTTGATGTTTAATACACATTACAAAAAAGTGTGGAAATAAAAATATACAGTTCAATGAATTTTCTAAACTGGACAGATCCATGTAATCATCATTAAGACCAAGAAAAAAACAACATTTTCCATGTCTCAGAGGCCCTCTCTTCCTCCTTTTTTACTATCTTCTGTCTTCACCCTCTTTCTACAATTATCCTCTGGCGATTCATGATACAGATACATACACACACTCATCTGAGCAGCCTGCCCATGCGGATGTTGCTCTGACCCGGCTCTGCCAGAAGTAGATCCCTAGGCAGGTAGCCATTGCTTTTGCCCAGGTAAAACTTCATATAAATAGAATCATACAATACGCACTTAATTTGTTTAATTGCTTTTACCCAATTTTCTCAAATATTGTTTGTGAAAACCATGTACATTATTAGTTTGTGTAGTTTAAGTTTTCATGCTTACAGCTATTTTTTTTTTTTTTTTTTTTTTTTTTTTTGGTCTTTTCGAGACAGGGTCTCCCTGTAGCCCCAGCTGTCCTGGAACTCACTGTGTAGACCAGGCTGGCCTTGAACTCACAAAGATCCGCCTGCCTCTGCCTCCCGAGTGCTAGGATTAAAGGCGTGCGCCACCACGCCCAGCGACAGCTGTATTTTGAGTATGTGCCACTGTTTATCCATTCTACTGTTGATGATGTGGATACAAATAATGAATAATGTTTTCATATCCTTTATGCTATTAATATAATAATCAAGACTGAGTAGTTCACAAAGAAGAGAAATTACAAGCTGGAGGCTGGGAAGCCCAAGATCAAGGCCCTGGTCTGCTCAGGGCACTGTTCAGGGCAGTCTTTTGCATCTAAGATGAAGGGCTGGAGAGAACGCAAATCTGCTTCTGCAAGCCCTCCGCACAGCAAGCATTAATCCGCTATGAGATAGAACCCTCATGCCCTAACACTTCCCCTAAAGACCCCCAGCTCCCAATATTGTTGTACTGGGGATTCAGTTTCCAACACACAGGTCTGGGGAACAAATTCAGACCATAAGTGCTATGAACATTCAAGTACAAGGCTTTTGGTGGAAATATGGAGTTCAACTCAGAACCTTGGCCTCTTCCTCAACTTGCCCTGATAGTTAAGCAGCAAGCTTTATCAATTTTATGCCCTAAATATCTCATCCTGTACTAACTGGATTAAAATCCGGTAATGTGTTTCCTTTATCCACACTTACATCATTCCTCTGTCCCTCTGCAGACAGAAGCCTGATTGTTTAGCCCTGCTTACATCCTTGCTGTGAGGTTTTCACGTACACACTTTGGTCCTGACTAACTCTCCGGGCCCATGTGGGATTCAGGCTTCCATAATTCCCAAGTGGCAGCCTGGTCTCTTCTTTTAATTCCTCAAAGGCAATGCTTTCCAAGCTAGGGCACACATAACCCTGGGGGTGCCCAAGATAATTCACTAGAATTATCTTGAATGAGGGAAATGTTAGAACTTCTACTTATATTCATTGATGATTATGTCTTTTAAGTTTCTGTAATTATGCACATTTAAATGCATATATTAGCAGCACATGCATATCTGTATAAATAACTATATATACATTACAATGTCCAAAAATGTTTTGTTGATGAAGAACCAGTAGAACAGCCTGAACACCACTGCTCGAAGATATCAGGACGTTCCCTGCCTCAAGAGCTTCTTTCCTACCTGTCCCTGCTTCTGGAACCTCTTGTTGCTTTGCCCCTACTTTCCTCTAATAAAGCTCTAAGACTTATCCAATCCCTATATTAAGGGGTTCTCCATTTTATACCTCCCCAAACAAGCACTTTATCCCCATGCCCACTAGGCCAGATGTCTGCAGTCCAGCCTGCCAGACCCTGCATCATCCGTCCATCCTGCTTTCTGACCCAGCACACATCATCCTCTTGGTCCTATGCATTCTAGTGGACTTTGGTCTCTGGGGAGGGAACTGTGCAAAGATAGGTGGGGCCTGCCGCCTTCCCTGCGCCCCAACTGTCTTCAGGATAAGGTTGATTCTGGCCAGCCGTGTGTCTAGAAGGGAAGTCTCAGCTCCTCTCCATGCCTATTTCTCCACACACTATTCAGTCTAGGTTTTCACATCTGCTCACAGCCCTCTTCCCTTGATCCTGTAGGCATATTTTGCTCTGTCTAATCTGGATTTAAAATTTTTGCATTAATTATTAGTATGTAATCATTGGAAACTTTTATCTAAAATTTCAGATATCTGGCTTCTCTTGGAAGTAAAAAGCAGGTACTGAAGAAATGGCTCAGTGGCTGAGTGCTTGCTGCTTTTGTAGAGTTCTGGAGTTTGGTTCCCAGCATCCCATGTCTGGTGGCTCACAACTGCCTGTAACTCCAGCTCTAGAGGATCCAATGCCCTCTTCTTGTCTCTGTAGGCACACATATGTGCAAACGCGCACGCGCGCACACACACACACACACACACACACACACACGAGAGTGTCCTTAAAAAAAAAAGTGAAAAAAAACCCCAGAAGATTCAACAACATGAGGTCTTCCATCAAGATAGTAATGGTCACTGGTGTCGAGGAGCAGGGCTGTCCCTCTGTTTCAGGGCAGGCACACCTCAGGACCACACTGTCTCATCATTGCTTTGCTTCTACTCCTGGCCTTGAGAGACATTCCAGTTTGCACATTTGACGTGAAAGAATGGTCGCCCACTAGGTCAGATTATGAGACATGGAGAAAAGGCAGCTTGACCCCCCCCACATCCTCCACTACCAAGAGGGTCCTGCCTTGATTGTAATAACCCCTGCCCTACTTACTGTCTGAATACTCCCCTGAACTTTTTACATTGCAGCCAGATCACTCCTTCCACAGTTGGAGGAAGATTATGACACTCTCCTTAAAACTCTGGGTTTCCTAAGGCAGCATTCCTTCAAAGAGACTCCACGGCTGTGGGTTACCTGCCTAGCACACCTGGCTAATCTGGTGGTCACTGTTCCTCATTCTCCATCTCCAGCATAGAGGGGTCCTCTTGGACTCTTTGAATGAGTGTTAGGTCTCACCCAGGCCAGCACATGCACCATTGCACGTGGGCTTCTCCTCTTCTTACCTCCTGGCCACAACTTGTGTCCTCACCCAAGAGCCCATTCCATTATTTACATTCCTTCCTAATATCAACCACACACGTCATAAGGGCAGTTTTCAGTCTTTCTCTCTCAGTGGTCTACATGAAAGAACAGTATTTGTCTTTCTCACAGCCTAGTGGATGGTGTGTGTTTCCTGAACAAGTGTTAAAAGAGTTGATTTGGGGGCTGGAGAGATGGCCTAGCAGTTAAGAGCTCTGTGCTCTTGCAGAGGACCCGGGTTCGATCCCCAGCACCCACATGGCGGCTGAGAACCATCTGCAACTCCAATTCCAGGAGAACTCCAGTTCCAGGGGAATCCGACACCCTCCCCTGACCTCCGCAGCATTGCACGACATGGGTGCACAAACCTGCATGCAGACAGTACATTCATACACATAAATAAAAACATAAATTTAAAAAAATTTAAAAAAAGAGTTGATTTGGAGAACGGGGACTTGGCTCACTTGGCAAAGTGCTTGCCTTGCAAGTGTGAGGAGGACCTGAGTTTGGATTCCCAGAGCACAAGTTAAAAAAACAAAGCAAAAAAACAGCCAGTGGTACACGTCTGTAACACCAGCTATGATGATGTAAGGCAGAGCAAGATCCCTGGAATGCACAGGCCACCTAATCTAGCAAAAAAAACTTATCTCAAGAAGATGAAAGGTTTCTGAGAAATGGCAACCAAGCTTGTCCCCTGACCACCACATGTGCCTGAGCATCTGCATACAAGGCCTATCTATGATTTAACAAGAGGCAGCAATGAAGGAGAGCTGGCTCTACAGACGCACACACTCTTGCAGGTAGTTCATAGTCTTTGAGTCAAGTGTGACCATATTCCACATGCTGTTCTTCTCTCCCTGCAAGCTTCAAGGCTGTCTCCTGCCTGCAGGCAGACAATCTCTTGGCTTAGCTCTGGCAAGGAGAGGGGAGGGGACCACGAGAAAGTTACCTGAAGGAATAGAAGAAAGACAAACAGACACGGACTCAGAGAAAGCCCGGGAGAATAGACTCTCCCTTTATTTAAGTCAGCAGTGTGCTTATATACCAAAAGTTACTGTGCTCTGGGCAAGGAAGTAGGGGGCAGGCAGAAGGGAGGGGCAAGCCACCATGGCTCTAATCGGGGGGGGGGGCTGCAGAGCTCCTGTTTGTGCAACAGGTAAACTAGAGGTGACATTTTTGTTCAATGCCTCAAGGAAAGGGGCTATCCAGTTCTGGAACTTTGCAGAGATAGGCAAAGTGAGAAAACACTGTAATATCCAGCCTTCCAGAGCTCCAGATAACTCACAGAGATAGCAGATAATTCTCAGAGACTTTATGGGACAAGTCTTACAGGTCCTGCCTTGAGCCAGGCAAAGTTTCATTCCTACACACTCTCACCCCCTTGCCCTGCCCTGCTTGCTCAAGGCCTGGCTTGGAAAGGAAGCCTTTGCTAAAACCATGAAAATGGATGGAGGGAAAGGGATGGCTGTAGTAAAGGGTTTGAGAACAACACTACCTACTGCTGGAGGCTCAAAATGTGCAGAGGTGAGGCAGCAAAGATCAATACTGTCACAGAAGTCTTCCCTGTTTGAGGTTTGCCTCCTTTGCTGTTCAATACTGCCTCCAACAGAGGACATACACCAGATGCCAGGGAACCCTGCCTCTGTCCATTTCAAACAGCTCAGTTGACCTTCAGCAAACCGATAACACTGTTTGGAGCTGGCAGCATCTATTTTCATGGCAATGACGCTGGGCCCAAGTATTCCAAAACAGTTATGTTGCAAGTAGGTCAAAAGGTCCATTTTCGTTACCTGCCAGGTAACTTCTTTTATTATAGACAGTTCCACCCAACATGATGGACAACAAAATGATGTTTTATTGTGGAGCTGAGATTCATTTTTTTAAAATTGTAATCATTTTTATCACACCGTCTATATTGATTGTACAAAAAGTGAAAAAGCAAAATATTAGTAGGGAAAACAAAATTTAGAGGAAAACAATCTGTGTTTCCCCAAGTAGAAAACAACACTTCCAGGGCTGGGGAGTACTGTAGTTGACAAAGGGTTCACCTAGCACACACAAAGCCCTGGGCTTGCTACCTCGCACTATATAAACTAGGTGCAGTAGTACATCCTGTAATCTTGGCACTTGAGAGATGGAGGCAGAAGAATCAGAAGTTCGAGTTGACCACATAGTAAGTTCAAGGCCATACTGGGACACAAGAAATCTTTTCTCAAAAAAAAAAAAAAAAAAAAATAGAATAGAGAACCCTTCTAAATATTTAATGGCATATTTTGACATATTTTTTCTATGAAAATGAGTATTTGTGTTTTTACTTACATTTTATTCAACATCTTTTTTTTTTTTATTTTTTTTGTGGCTTTTCAAGACAGGGTGCTTCCGTAGTCCCAGCTGGTCCTGGGGAACTCACTGCCGATGACCCGATCTGGCTTGAACTCACAACGATCCACCGCCTCTGCACTCCACAAGTGCTAGGATTAAATGGTGTGGGGCCCCCACGCCTGGCTTAACATCTTTTCATGTTAATAACCATTGATGTTTTTTTTTTTTTTTTTTTTTTTTTTTGTCTTTTTGAGACAGGGTCTCCCTTTAGTCCCAGCTGGCCTGGAACTTGCTATGTAGACCAGGCTGGCCTTGAACTCACAGAGATCTGCCTGCCTCTGCCTCTGGAATGCTGGGATTAAACAGGTGTGCCACCATGCCCAGCTTTAAACTATTGTTTTGATTATACCATTATAAACATAGATGAGTGCCAGGCATGGTGGCGCACACCTCTAATCCCAGCACTTGGCATGCAGAGGCAGGCCACCGTAATTTATCTCTTGTTAGTGATGATATTCTCAGTAGCACATGTACCTCTGTGCATGTTTCAGGTTATTTTTTTTAAGAGTAATCACTAAAGGTTAAAAGGCTGGGTCAAAGAATGTGACCATCTTTAAGGTTTCAACACATTATGCCAATCCAGAGCAATTACTCCTGGCAGCACAGTGAGTGGCTAATCATGCTTTCGCCGACTCTCCATAGACACAGAATGCTCCTGTGTTGTGAACTTTATGTCAGACAATGATGAAGTCAAATAAAACCTAGTCCACGTAGGAAGAATGGGGCTGATAGGGAAGGTAATATTTATAGACTCTGAATACCCATAGCCTGAGTGCCCTGAGCATCCAGGCAGGCGTCATAGAAGACTTCCTGGGACAAGTCAGTAATGAGGCTAGCCTTGCAGCATCACCAGGGATGAATGGAGCAAACAGCAGGAATGGATAGAAGGGTCTGGATAAAGGGATGTATCAGGCATGAAGGTTGACTGTTTCAGGGACCGCCAAAGAGACAAAGGGCAGGAATCATGGACACTTCCCTGAAGAGACAGGCCAACTCTGATCAGGAATCACCCTCTGAGCAAAACAAGGAGCCCTGGCTGTATGTGGAAAACCAGATGAAGATTACAACTGGGAACTCCTTGGGAAGCAGAAGTTGGCCCCTGATATTGAACATGAGAATTGCTTTTTTCATTCCCATTGATGAGTTCTGTAGATTTGGGAACCACTGAATCTCTGAATCTGATATAATAAAGGAGCCTATCTAGAACACTTCCAGTTCTAAATACCTATCTTTCCATTAAAAAATTCTGGAAATGCTGGATGTGGTGGCACATGCCTTTAACCCTAGCACTTGGGATCTAGAGGCAGGGGGATTTAGATGCAGGCCAGCCTGTTCTACATAGCAAGTTCCAAAAGAGCTGGAGCTACAGGAGACCCTATATCTCAAGAAAATAAAAATTCTAGAACTTCTTTGATTTCCCCCCCCCCCCCAGAAAAGGTGGCCATTAAGATTCTGGACAAGACCAAGTTAGATCAGAAAACTCAAAGGCTGCTGTCTCGGGAAATCTCCAGCATGGAAAAGCTGCACCATCCCAACGTCATCCGCCTCTATGAAGTGGTGGAGACCCTGTCCAAGCTGCACTTGGTGATGGAGTATGCGGGGGGCGGGGAGCTCTTTGGGAAAATTAGCACCGAGGGGAAGCTCTCTGAAGCAGAGAGCAAGCTCATCTTCTCCCAGATCGTGTCTGCCGTGAAGCACATGGTAAGTGGCTCCCCCTCCACCTGCCTAGGGAACATGGGACTTTGCTTTACCATCCAATTATCATACAGGGCTTGGGTTCTGCAATTGGCCCTTCTTTAAGAGACAAAAGTCTGGCTGGGTCCATGGTCCCCACTTCCAGAGCAGCACCCAGGGATCTCAGCACAAGGCAGGCTCCTGCTTTCTCCAGAAGTTGGTAGGAGCCACTCAGAGCAGCTAGATGAACATTTCCCACCCATTTCCCCAAACTCATGTTCTGCCCAGAGAGGTGGCTCCTCACAGCTTCTTGACTCTGCCTTCCCAACCCTAGTTAGGATCCTTTCCCTCTTACCACGTCTCCCTCTTACCATGTCTCACACACGGATCCTAGCTACACTTCATGGCCTGACCAGCTCAGTTCTCTTTCTTTCTCTCTCTCTCTCTCTCTCTCTCTCTCTCTCTCTCTCTCTCTCTCTCTCTCTCTGAGACAGGGCCTCTCTGTAGCCCCAGCTGCCCTGGAATTCACTCTGTAGACCAGGCTGGCCTTGAACTCAAAGAGATCTGCCTGCCTCTGCCTCTGGAGTGCTGAGATGAAAGGCATGTGCCACCACGCCCAGTTTAAACACAGTTCTTAGCCACCATGTGGGTGCTGGGAATCGATCCTGGGTCCTCTGCAAGAGCAGTTGGTGCTCCTAACCACTGAGCCATCTCTCCAGTCCCTTCCCCTCTCCGCCAGTCCCTTCCACTCCCCTCCTCTCCTCTCCAACTTCCTCTCCCCTACCTCCATTTCCCTCTCCCTCCCCTTCTACCCTCCTCTTCTTCCTCCCTTTCCCAGTCTAAAAATTGCACCAACCTTTCTCACCGTCAGCAACTTCCTTAGCTCTTACTGCCTGTGCCCTGCATGTAATGTTAGATTAATTGTTTAGTTCTTGCTTATTTCTTTAGATAAAGCTGGATTCTGTGATGCACACTGCCCAGGTTCTCCAAGAGCTGAGTGTTTGTGTGTTCACTAGTGCCAGCTATGGCTGGGCACACAAGAAGAGCATGACTTGCCCAATTAACTGCTGCTAATTAAGTAGAACAGCAGAGACTCCAGGAGAGTGTGGATGTGAGTCCCCAGAAGCCCCAGGCCCCCCACTTCTCCCTGAAGTCTGGTCTCTGAAAAATGGAAGGGTGAATGGCAGTCATAAATGCAGGTCTTACCGAGTTGTTGATGTACAAGGACCATGCTGAGCACAGCCCACACAGTAGCACACACGGTTCTCACATCGGCCTTGTAACTGTCAGCATTCCATGTTATGAAGACGTGCCATTCGCACCACGTCCTGGTAGAATTGACTGGGTTCAGTTTACCAAGCCTGGATTTTTTGGTCTTTTTGAGACAGGGTCTCCCTGTAGCCCCAGCTGACCTGGAACTCACTTTGTAGACCAGGCTGGCCTTGAACTCAAAGAGAGTGAGTTCTGGCTCTGCCCCCTGAGTGCTAGGATTAAAGGCGTGCACCACCACGCCCAGCCAAAACCTGGATTTTTTAAAAAATATTTTTTTATTATTTTTTATGTGTATGAGTGCACTGTCTGCATGTAGCTTGGTGCATCCATGTCATGCAATGTCAAGGAGGTCAGAAGAGGGTATTGGATTCCCCTGGAACTGGAGTTAAAGACTGTTCTTAGCTGCCATGTGGGTGCTCGGAATCGAACCTGGGTCCTCTGAAAGAACAGTTGGCGCCCTTAACCACTGAGCCATCTCTCCAGCCCCGAAAACCTGGATTTTTAAGCTAAGGGCCCATTAGGACAAATAACACTGAACCACTATTCAAACCCTTGGGACTGAATAATAGGTTAAATTTTCTAGACTGTTGCCTGAATTAAGAAAGGGACATGCACTCACAACCCATAGCAGAATCTGTTGCAAGAAACTTGCCAAATGGAACCTCCTCTTCTTTGCTGAATCTATAAAGGTTAAGAGTCTACCCAAAGGAGAATATCCAGGATGTAGGAGCAGGCTATGAGACTTGCTGCTCTCAGCCCCAGTGCAGATTATTCAGGAAAACCATATAAGACCGCAAAATCCAGGCATATTATTTAGTCACATTTCTGAATATGCAGTTGCATAAGATCTGGCACTAATTCCCGAGTTTGCATGTGGAATAAATTTCAATCCTCATCCCACAGAAGACTCAAACCTTTGACCTATTTGGAAGTGTGCAGGCATTACACTGGGCTCAAGGCTATGGCAGAATTTGCTAACATAGTTTGATTTCCACTGAATTTCTTTAATTGCTTCATTGGCCACCTGCTTCTTTTATACAGCAATGGACAAATACTTGTGTGTGTGTGTGTGTGTGTGTAGCTGGAAGTTTTGAACAAATAATTTTTATACTATTTTATTTTGGCATTTTATTTTGGAATTGACTTTTCTCTCTGTGTCTTCTTCACAGCATGAAAACCAAATTATTCACAGAGATCTGAAAGCAGAAAATGTATTTTATACCAGTAGCACTTGTGTGAAGGTGGGTGATTTTGGATTCAGCACTGTAAGTAAAAAAGGCGAAATGCTGAACACCTTCTGTGGGTCTCCTCCCTACGCCGCACCTGAACTTTTCCGAGACGAACACTACATTGGTGTTTATGTGGATATATGGGCCTTGGGGGTGCTTTTGTATTTCATGGTGACTGGTACGATGCCATTTCGGGCAGAGACTGTGGCCAAACTGAAAAGAAGCATCCTTGAAGGCACCTACACCATACCCCCACATGTGTCTGAGCCATGCCACCGGCTCATCCGAGGAGTTCTTCAGCCTGTGCCCACAGAGAGGTGTGGGATCAACTACATCATGAACAATGAGTGGATGCGGGGGGTGCCATACCCAACCCCTCTGGAGCCTTTCCAATTGGATCCTAAACACTTGTCAGAAACCAGCACTCTCAAAGAAGAAGAAAATGAGGTGAAAAGCACTTTAGAACATTTGGGTATTACAGAAGACCATATCCGCAATAACCAAGGCAGAGATGCTCGAAGCTCAATCACAGGGGTCTATAGAATCATTTTGCATCGAGTACAAAGGAAAAAGGCTTTGGAGAGTGTGCCTATAATGACACTACCAGACCCTAAAGAACGGGACCCAAAGAAAGGGTCTCGTGTCTACAGAGGCATAAGACACACATCCAAATTTTGTTCAATTTTATAAATTACATCAGACTGCCAGTGACTAACCGCGATCAAAGCTGCTGCTTTAACTTTTCTTGTGAACAACTTGGATGGAGACATTTTATAATTTTAAAATAAATTTAAATTTGAGATATGCATTTTCCCCTCAAACGTCTACTAGCTTCAATTCTGGCTTGATTTGGGATTTTGCCTTCTTGTCAACCTCCAGCATTCATTTATTTAATCAAGAAATATTTATTCAAATCAAGTGTGGTGGCACACACCTTTAATCCCAGCACTTAGGAGAGAGAGGCAGGTGGATCTCTGTGAGACTGAGGCAAGGTTGGTCTACATAGCGAGTTCCAGGCTAGCTGGGGCTACAGGGAGACATTGTTTTAGAAAGACAGAACAACAACACCAAAACCCACAAAAAGAAATATTTATTCAGTGCTATGTGCCAGGTACTATTTAAGGTGCTAAGAAACAGTGAAGTGTAAGGCAGACCAGGCACTTCTTTCATGTGTAGGATCTTCTAGTACAGGACACAGAGACTCCCTAACAAACATCTATATAAATATATATTTATATATTATATAGAATTATATGATATATACATATATATATGTAAAATACTGGTAGTTGCTATGTAGACTCTAAACAAGGCTATCTGATACTAAAACCTTGTCACTTTGGAGTAGATCTTTTTTAAAAAACTTTTTTAAAAATTTTATTTATTTTTTATGTGTACGAATGTACTGTCTGCATGTAGGTTTGTGCACCCCTGTTGTGCAATGCCGTGGAGGTTAGAAGAGGGTGTCGGATTCCCCTGGAACTGGAGTCAAAGATAGTTTTTAGCTGCCATGTGGGTGCTGGGGATCGAACCCGGGTCCTCTGCAAGAACAATCAGCACTCTTAATCACTAGGCCATCTCTCCAGCCCCTGGAGTCTCTAAGGCAGGCCACTTTGAGTGGATGACAGCGTGAGAGCCGAAGTAGTGGGGTGACTTGAAAACCAAAGGCTTTCATGGAGTTTAATTAGGAAGTGATCCCACAGCACAGGAGTGAAGGACAGAAAGAGCAGTGACAGTCAATATGAAGACACATTACCAAGTTGGCCAGTGGTACTTATTCCAGTAGGCATTTAGTCCTGTAGGGTCCTCAGAGGAACCTTGTCTATCACATCTCAAGGGTCTGCCCAAGACGTGAAAGGGGAAGGATTTATCACCCCTGTTCACCATTGGATAAGAGTGGCCAGTGGTGTCACCTGCCCTGCATTTCCAGATTTTGCTGAGTGCCAAGTAGGTTCCGTGCTACTTAGGCCTTTGTATCAAGGAAGCTTTGGATTAAGGAGAGGTCATGGGAGGGGGCAGTGGTTCAGAGGTTAAGAGCACTGACTGTTCTTACAGAAGACCTGGGTTCAAATTCCAGCACCCATGTGGTGGCTGACAACCATTTGTAACTCCAGTTCCAAGGGATCTCACACCCTCTTCTGACTTCTGCAGGCATAGCATGACACAGGTGCACTTACATACACACAGGCATAACACTCATACACAAAACAATAGTTTTTTTACAACATTGGCCTAAGACAGTGTACTGACAAAAAAGACCTGCATGAAGCTGTTCAAAACATTCACAGAAATGGTCATTGTATCAGTGAGTGGAGGAAGCAATGTGACCAGAAGGACCTGAGGTGCTGCACCAACACTGTCCACAGACGCTGACCATTGCAGCCTACTCCACTCAGATCACTTTGCTAAATACTACTTGAAAGAGATGGAACCTGGAAGGACTCAGCACACAGGTTATAAGAGCTCTAGTAGTGGTCCGCAAGCTCTAGCGTCAGGATTACCTGGAGCATTTATACCTGATGGGTTGGCAAGGGCTTGCACACTTCTAAGGTCTCCAGGTGTGAGTCAGGGCTAGGCTTTGAGGCTCTCTGAGCTAGTCGTTACTGCAGCTAGTCCTGAGGCTATACCTGAGCCGCTACCTTCCTCCTCCATTGCTCATGCTAAATTTCCCTTCTTTGGTCAGCATTGCAGCTGGTCTAGATGGGCAGCTTGATGAAAACCATCATCATAAAAGAATCAGAGAGCCTTAGCTTCCTTATCCTTGTTAGGCCAGACTTTCTGTCGCTGCCTGCTCACGAGGCCCCAAAGTGACACACCAGCATCGTCTCCTGCCCCAAATATTCACCTACTTGAGCCTATGTTGTTGGAAAGAATATAAAACTCTTGAGTCACTGATTGTGATGGTGAAATGGGTTTAACCTACTTCCAACCACTTGTTCCCACACACGTGAATTATAAATACTGGAGGACATAAGAAAGCCATTGTTAAAGCACACATCTGACTTCTGGAGAACAGCCCACCATCCCTGCGGATAGTGCATCTGGAGCTATTCCATGTTCTATTTGAACTGGTTGCTTCCAGTGTTGAGGTACATGGTAATATAGTCACATACCCATTGTCCCACTGCCTTTATAAAAGTAGTCCTTGATGACATGCTATGAGATGCTAGGACAATGAATCAGGTATTCTTTAGGTCCTAGCTTGATTGCCTGGAGGACACACTGCAGCCAGGCAGGGCAAGTCAAAGTTGTCATATCCTGAGTGGATGTCAATTCCAATGAGGACGAAGTACTGCTGTGCTCATTTCACTGAGCTCACCTGAGCTGGTGACTCTATGGATCTGCCGATGCCCAGATACGGCTTGATGGTTCTGCTTTCCTGCCATCCTTGTGTATTTGTATGACCTCAGTGAAGGCACCATCCTTCTAAGGAGTGCAAGAGGTTGCTCAGTCTTGCATAATGAATTCAAACATCCATATTTCCTGGAGTTTTCTTAGTATTAATACTCCTGTGCCAAGGTAGTTCCACCTTTGCTACCACATTTACTGCTTATCCAAACTTCGGTAGTCACTTAAGCAGAATACTAAGATGAGGTTGGGCGTCCTACAAGTCACAGGTAAACATCCTGCCTCACACTCTTCCCTCTGCCTCCACTTCTGACATACCTACTCACAATCCACTTGCCTGTTTACCCGATTTGACAGTGCATATTAGGCAGGCTCCACACTTTAGTGTCTATTCTGTTTCTACACAGATGGGGCTCTACCAAAGCTTCAGTTTGGTCTTGGTTTGGAGAACAATGAGCATCAGGAGAGGATCTGGAGAAGGCAAGTGTCATCATTCATAGGCATCTGCCTTCAAAGTGGACAAGGAGTCAGTTCTGCCAGTCCATGGGAGATGGCCCATTTTGCAACCTTTCAGTGCTTGCCCACTGGACTAACTTGGGTCTCGAGGTCCCTCACTTCCCATCAAACTCCAGCCTTAAAATGAAATCTGGGGTCTGTTGTAGTTTCCTTCTGCAGCAAACTGGGGTCCCCTTAGACCTTGTTTTAAAGGCTCTCTGGCTTTCTGTGAGCCTTTGATAATTGATTGACTTGGGCCTATCATTTTGTTTTCTACAGTTCCTAAGTAGGCAATAATAGTTGGCCAAATGCAGTCTTTCTCAGGGCCCTCATCTCATTCAAGCACCACAGGACTCAATGCTTTGTCCCCTTCCTACACCTACATATAGATGACAATTCTCAACAGCAACTGTTGATCCTACCTGTCACGTTTCCACAACCCTGCTGCCAACATCACATCCACGTTCTCTAGATGCAACACCCTTTTTACTTGTTTACTTGGGGGAGTTTAGCTGGCCTCTTCTCCTGAGGGCAGAGGGCTCATGGGATCTGTTATGGTTTGGCTATGAACTGGTATTGAGTTGAAGTATGTGAGGACAAGAGACTACAGGAGACTACAAGCCTCAATAATGAATGACACACAGGGTGAAAAGTATGTAATCCTGATATAGCTTTTTTTTTTCTTTTTCTTTGTAGCCCCAGCTTGCCTGGAACTCACTATGTAGACCAGATTGGCCTTGAATTCACAGAGGCCTGCCTGTCTGCCTGCCTCTGCTTTCCAAGTGCTAGGATTAACACCATGCAGCCATGCACTATCATAGCAGCAGGTGGGGGGGGGGGCTAACCACCACCTGTAACTCCAGTTCCAGGGGATCGAACACCCTCTTCTGGCCTCCATGGACACGGACACTGCATGCACACGGCATACATAACATGGTGGCAAAATACTCATACACATAACATAAATAGAAAAAGGAACCTATAACTTGAGAGCAGTTCTTCAAAACTCTGAAGAAAGGATTCACTTTTATGTTGAGATCAAATAATCTCTGCTGGACATGGTGGCACATTGCTGTAATCCCTCTGAGTTGGGGCCAGAGGATAAGAAGTTCAAGGCCAGCTTTGGCTACATGGAACTTTTGACAATTGATGGCTCTTGGAAGGGGCAGCCACAGCATCTTACAGGGACAGGACTCTTGGTGGGCCCAGTGGTTGGATCCACACTGAAGGAAATTTAGGGATACAAATCAGACTCTATAGACCATATTTTATACAAATATATAAAAAAAGAGAGTACATTAAGTTGGGCAGGGGCAGTGGGGAAAGGTGAGGAAAATTGCAAAAATTCAATAAAAAAATAAATCATGTAATTTTATTTAAAATCCTTTGAAGATTTTTATTCTAACTCACCCAGAGGGCTAGGTCACTGGCTCAGAAAATAAAACAAATTATTGAACACATATTGAACCAAGAGACAAAATGATCAACATGAACTAACCCATACTAGGAAATAATCTGATGTGTTTCCCAATTTGTAGTATCTTAAAAGGGATGACAGACCTCTCAAGTTATCTATTCCAACACTACTGCCAATGTAAGACTCCTCTGCAAAACCAATGAGATCACCAGCAACATGTGGCTTTATGACTGGCTGTTCTCAGTATAACAGGCATCCTGTATCGGCTACAAAACTTTTTCATAATTGTCAATGTTTGACCTTAGTTTTTCTTGAAAAAACAATGGGGGCTGGAGAGATGGCTTGGCTGTTAAGAGTTGCTCTTGCAGAAGATCCAGGTTTGATTCCCAGCACCCACAAGGTAGCTAACAACTGTAACTACAGTTCCAGGGATTTGATGCCCTCTTCTGACCTCTCTGGGCACTGCATGTCATGGGTACACTTACACAGATGCAGCAATACACTCATACACATAAAATAAAATCAGGGTGTGATGACACACAACTTTAATCCTGGCACTTGGGAGGCAGAAGCAGGTAGATCTCTGAGTTCAAGGCCAGCTTGGTCTACATAGTGAGTTCTATGCCAGCTGGGGCTACAGGGAGACCCTGTCTCAAAAAGACCAAAAAATAAATTATAAATCCTTCCAGTGGGATGTAGCTCAATAGAATAGTACTTGCCTAACATACTGAAGGCCCTGGTTTAATCTCTAATATGACAAATACTGATGATGATGATAATAATCACCTTTCATACTAGATAAATAGCTCCTTTAAGAAGAGACCACAGTGTGAGTTCAAGGCCAGCCTGGTCTACAGAGTGAGTTCCAGGACAGCTGGGGCTATAGGGAGACCCTGCCTCGAAAAGACAAAAAAAAAAAAAAAAAAAAAAAAAAATAAAGAAGAGTCTACAGACAACAGCTCCAGAGAAAGTAGACTGTTTTGATTCTCATCCACCTGTGCCCATTTTCTAAGCCTAGGAAACAATCTGCCGAAGGGGGGGGCGCGGTAGAATGTAAGGGCCATGATTGGGGTGAATGGTGAAACTACAACAATATAGTTTGGACACTCATTTGATCAACTTGACTGAACATACAAGCCCCCCCCACCCCCCCACCCTGGCGCTGGATGGTGGGACCCATGAGCTGTGTGGGTTTGGGCACAACTGCTTGCAAATTGGTTTTACATGAAGGATGCTTGTACTCATAAATTATCACTTATTGTTAAAAAAATGAAAAAAAAAAAAAAAACAGAAAGATGCAGGAAAGTTACGGCAGAATGTATGATCTGTGATGGGCTGGGGTGGGGTGAAGGGAAAGGAATATATGTCTGAACTGAACTGGAAACTGATGAATGAAATACACAAAGCATCAATAAAAAATGAAAATTAAAAAAAAAAAAAAAAGAGACCACAGCCAGGCATGTGGCACACACCTTTAATCCCAGCACTCAGGAGGCAAAGGCAGGGGGATTTCTTCAAGTTCAAGGTCAGCCTGGTCTACATAGAGAGTTCCAGGACAGCTGGAGCTACAGGGAGACCCTATCTCAAAAAGAAAAAAAGAAAAAGAAAAAGAAAAAGAAAAAAAAGATCACAAGCTGGATACATTTTATTTACAGCAAAGACAAAAGGCCTGCTTATATGAAGTTACCAACATTTGTAGAAGTGAAAGAGAACTGCCCACATGTTTAACTCAGAAAGGAAAGAATGCTCAAATGTCCAAAATACTTGTTTAAAACTTTATTTCAAAGTTAATTCACCTCACCATTAATAAGGTGTATGGTTAATGCTCTATGCCAATGTCATCAGGCTTGCCCATTGCCGGCAATGGACTTTGAGAAAACCCACTTCTTGGCACCAAACATTAAATTACTCTTTGCAAAACATACGGAACTCTCGATACTTGCAAAAGTATTACATGCACCATTTTCCCACCATTCTTTAAATCAGAACTTACATTATTAATCTACATCAGTGGATGTTAAAATGAAATCATTTTAACAAATTATAACTGTACAAATCAAAATACTACTAGTTAATATTTGACAAGAATATCTTACAAAACACTACATTACATATTACCTTGCAATCAAAACCATTACATATTTGTGTTTATTTTAGATAACTGAAACTTCACAGAATTTAACAGCAAATAAAATTTTAAAAATTTAGTTCTGTACATTAGTTCCAACTATCTCTATTTTACAATCTATAAGGCTCATGTCAGTTCAGCACCAAAAATGCCTATAAAACTTTCTAATCGATTTTCTTAATCGTTTTATGTGATAGTTTTTGTTTTTAAGGTGAATGTTTAAGAAAAAAATGTTATAAATTCTACTTCTAGATCTTGAAGTAAATGTTCCTTTTGGCTGCTCACACTATGTGAAAATGGGCTATATTTTATTTTCAGTGAACAGATACAAAAAACAAATATACACAAACCACAAAGGAAAGGACCTCTTACCCCATGAATTTATGTTGTCAGTCTATAATTGGATTTGTAACACTGAAGCACAAGTAACCTAATAATGCCCTGTCCCATCCTTCCTATTTTAAATTTCAAAAGGAAGCCCAACAAATGCTTCATTTATCCTTTAAAGGAAGGTGCTAAGGACCGCAACACGCTCCCTCATACCAGCTGCAGTGGTGACTAAGCGCTGTGGAGCGCCGTCCACTGTGAATTGCCCAGAATCTCAGTCTCTAGAGCCAGGCCCAGTTTCCAGATGAACTCTGTTTTCTGTATCAGAAACCTGTTCAATGCTAGCATCTCTCTGCTCAGAGGTGATTAACTTTTCTCATTGCTGGCCGAGATTTAAAGCAACAGCTCACCTGGATCCCAGAACCAGTGTTATCCTCTTTTCTGTCTCTTTAGAATTTATAAATTTTAGGAAAAAAAACCAATGCTTGTCTTGTCGTTTTCCAGGAAGGTTTGTGCGTATCAACATTTAGAACCCACATTCCCCAACCTAGAAAAGTTTTTCCAAAACCATAGATACTTTTTATTTGTTCAAAGTATGAAATTCTTACATATAAAAACAAAACTTTTTCAATTGGAGACTGGTACCTCAGCTTACTCTGACAGAAGCACTCAATGCATACCATGTTTGAAAACTAAATTGCATGCATGTAAGTGGCCAAAGAGGAGGTATAAAGTTTTATAGAGCCCTTAACTTTATTTGAGTACATTTAGCATTGGCCAGACCACAACAGGAAGTATGCTAGCAAGTTGAGCAAAGAGACTTTCCAAGAACACAATAGTTTTCTAGGCTCCATGTCAGTCACATTAAATTTTAAGCAACATGTAATCTTTTAAAATTGTCCCCAGACAGCCGATTCTTCCAACTGTTCCCACACCCCCACCCAACCCCAAACCATGTTGAAGTTTGACACCTCACAGAGTAGCTTAATGTTCCCCGTTACTAATGACAGCTGCTTCCGATTCTGCTGGTGTTGCAGGGAGTCTTGGCACTTTCTTAGCAGGGCTTGGAATATGCTAAAATGAAAAGAAAATAATTGTTGGCTCTTACAAGTTTTTTTTTTTCCTCTATAAGTCACAGGACTAGTTAAAGTTCCTATAAAGAAACAAATAAAGCACAGTTTTCAAGAGTCTCATGCTCATACATACTTTATGCCGCTTTCCAGGGAGAAAACTAAATATCTAACCTTGACCTTATAGGGAATTGATTATACAGTTATCCACATAGTAAGGGGCAGGAAAGAGGGAGAAGGACCTCTTAAGAACTTACCTGTTACAACATCTTTTTTTAATTTTTTTTTTTTTTAATTTTATTTATTTCCATATGTGTATGAATGTATTGTCTGCATGCAAGTCTGTGCACCCGTGACGTGCAATGCCGCGGAGGTCAGAAGAGGGCGTCGGACTCCCCTGGAACTGGAGTTCTCCTGGAATTGGAGTTTCAGACAGCTCTCGGCCGCCATGTGGGTGCTGGGGATCGAACCCGGGTCCTCTGCAAGAACGGTCGGCGCTCTTAACCGCTAGGCCATCGCTCCAGCCCACAACATCTTATATTTGCAACTCAAATACTGCCTGTCTTGCTATCTGATTGCTCTTTGGTATAACAGAAGAAGCAAAATGTGATATGCAGAAAAAAATTAAGAACTTAAAAGTTCTTGGGCTGAAACTAGGCTTACCACTTACTAGTTATGTTCCCAAGCAAAAAAATTATACTTATTGAAGCCTCATCTTGGAGTTAGTAGCATCATTATAAACCTCAAAGAGGTTGTTGTAAGGATTAAATAAAAAATTTTCAGTAAACTGCCTAGCATATAATAGAAATTCAAGTCACAGCTATTACTGTTATTTCTGACAAGGTCTCAGAGAGATGTGAGGGCTTCAATACCCCCTTCCTCCTTCTCCATCTTGCTCACTAAACAAACCACAAGACCAATAAGCCTTCTCCCTAGACTTAAGTCTTTCTTTTAAAATCTAGTATTCAGCCGGGCATGGTGGCGCACACCTTTAATTCTAGCACAGAGGCAGGCGGTTCTTTGTGAGTTCAAGGCCAGCCTGGTCTATAGAGCGAGTTCCAGGACAGCTGGGGCTGCAAGGAGACCCTGTCTCAAAAAGACCAAAAAATAAAATAAAATAAAAAATAAAATCTAGTATTCAGCATGTACCTTTTACAACTTGAAATGGCATACCTGGGCTCTGAACCCCTAGAGTCCTTGCTCTGAATAACTCTGCTTTACTGACATTCCCTTAAGCTGCTACATCATAGTTAGGGATCCTAAACCCTGAGATATGAGAGTAGAAACTTCATACACCGTGTCAAATAACAGGATGAAAGTAACAAGACTCATTTACCTCTGTTGTCGTGTTTGAATGTACAAGTCCTACTCCTTCATCCAAAGTGTGGTCACTGGGAGAGGGACGCCGGGCATAAGTTCTTCTATGCTTTTCATCCACTCTAACTAGGTACCATGTTCCTTCAAAGAGTGAATCTATCGAACACTGGGGAATATAGTTGGCTAAAAGGAAAGCAGAGGACATAAAAATTTACTCCTGATAAATGACCAATCTGTCAATAATAATACAAAACTAAGAATTTTCCTACCTTTCTACAATTTTCCCTGAGCCCAGGTTAATTAATAATAAACAAAGCCTTAACATCCTTATCTTATATATTGTAGGTTCTGCATTATTTTAGCCCTCTGGCAGGTTTTTATTTAAACACAATTTAGTACTTTACCTAAGTGATGAGTGTCTTCTCTGAGCTTCATGTTTTCAGCAAACACATCTGGTGCTATACAAGTTCTTGAGTCAAGCCTTGATTTAAGATCACATAAACTTGCTGTTATTTTGTCAAGAGCAGATCCTGAAATAGTAAATAATTTCAGAATTAAAGATTAAAAACAGCATGTATCAAAAGTAGTTTATAATCCTAGCACTTGGGAGGCAGAGGCAGGCGGATCTTTGTGAGTTCAAGGCCAACCTGGTCTACAGAGTGAGTTCCAGAACAGCTGGGACTACAGGGAGACCCTGTCTCGAAAAGACAAAAAAAAAAAAAAAGTAGTTTAATAAAATGTTGCCAAGTAAAAATCACTTGTCTGTTAGACTACTGGCTATTGTTTAGCTAAAAGGTAAAATAGTAAATTGACACAGCTTCCTGTGGTCTCTGACATTTATTCAGCATCAGCTAGCAGAACAGTCAGGAAATAGGTAGGCTCTCTACAGTATAATTTTAAATGATGTCAAGTCTTCATAGATTTTTCCTCAATATTTTTTTCAGGGGGTCTTTTTGAGACAGGGTATCCCTGTAGCCCTAGATGGCTTGAAACTTGCTCTGTAGACCAGGCTGGCCTTGAACTCAAGAGATCTGCCTGCCTCTGCCTCCTGAGTGCTGGGCATGCACCACCATGCCTGGTCCTTTCCTCAGTATTTTTTTTTTTTTTTTTTTTTTTTGGTTTTTCGAGAAAGGGGTCTCCTTGTAACCCAAGCTGGCCTGGAACTCACTCGTAGACCAGGCTGGCCTTAGAACTCACAAAGATCCGCCTGCCTCCGCCTCCCAAGTGCTAGGATTAAAGGCGTGCGCCTTTCCTCAGTATTTTTGTCCCTTCTTAGGAACCCACAAGTTTCTTTCAATATAGCCAGAACTATAGAACAAAAATATAAATAAATAAAAATATAAAAAATTAGTCAACACATCATCAAGGCAAATATGTAGGGCAAAGAGGAAAAATTTCACATCAAAAGAAGTAGGGTTCCCCTTTCCCAAAGCCTAAGTAACAACTTGTGGAAGAGGACACGTGGTAGAATGTAAGGGCTAGCCAGAGAGATGGGTGAACATGAGACTACAGACAATGTAGTACTGGAATCTAATTGATCAACATGGCCTCTTGCATACAACATCCTCAACTGAGACTATGAAACACTTGGGTTGTTCAAAATTTGGACATAGATACTTGCAAATTGGTTTTACATGAATGTTACTTACATTCATTGCTTATGCTTAATAATTTGGCTCACTTCAAAAAAATGCACCAATTACCTAATTGTATGGCAAACTGAGTAACATCAATGTTATCTGAAAACAACTGTGTTATTATATTGTAGAATCCCTTAAAAAATAAACAAAAGAGGGGGAAAAAAAAAAAAAGAAGTAGGGTTGGAGAGATGGTTCAATGGTTAAGAGCACTGGCTACTCTGGCAGAGGACCCAGGTTCAAATCCCAGCACCCACATGAAGACTAACAACCATCTGTAACTCCACTTTCAGGGGAATCCAACACCCTCTTCTTTTTTCTTCTTCTATTACTTCTTTTTTTTTTTTCATTTTTTAACAATAAGTAATAATTTGAGTACAAGCATCCTTCATGTAAAACCAATTTGCAAGCAGTTGTGCCCAAACCCACATAGCCCAAGGGTCCCACCATCCAGCTGGGGGGGGCTTGTATGTACAATCAAGGTGATCAAATAAGTGTCCAGTCTATATTGCTGTAGTTTCACCATTCACCCCAATCGCAGCCCTTACATTGTACCACGCCCCCTCTTCCGCAGATTCCAGCACCCTCTTCTAACCTCCGTGTGCACTACACAACCCTGGTGCACTTACACGCAGACAATACACTCATATACATAAAATAAAAAAAAATATTAGAAAAAGAAAGAAGTGATGAAATTGAAAATGGTGTAATGATCAAGGCAGACTGGAGCTCATCTGAATGAAGTGTAAGCAGCCTCGGCATGGTGAGTCTGCCACAGGTTCTTGCTGAAAGACTCAGCACTTACCTGGCGTGGCATCTTGTGTAACTTTAAGGGAGTACAGAGTAGCAGCCAAACCAGAACCGTAAGAGAATACACCAATCCTCTTCCCTGCCAACTGCTGAGGGGAGTACCTGTGCAAGGGAAAAAAATGGTCAGGCTTGACTGATACATGCTACAACTGTGGGAAGCCATATAGAAGGCCTATAGGTTAACACGGGATCTAATTTAAAAGTATTTTTTATTGTTGTTGATTTGCTTTTGGAGGTAGGGTCTGGCTATTCAGCCCAGGCTGGACTTCCACTAGCAAATCTTCCTGCCTCAGCCTCCTCAATGCTGGGATTACAGCTGTATATCTCCATGCCAATACTAACTCAAAGTTCTTAAAGATCTATCTTAAATCAGTTTTAATATTGGGGGCTGAAGAGTTTGCTCACAGGCTAAGAGCACTGGCTGCCCTTGCAGAGTTTGGTTCTCAGCATCCAAATGGCAGCTCACAACTGTCTGTAACTCCAGTTCTAGGGGATCCAACTCCCTCTTCTGGCCTCCATTGGCATTGTGGTGCATTTAATACATGGTAGACTTACCTATATGCAGGTAAAATACCCATACACATAAAATAATAATTTTTAAAACTTTTAAGTTTTGGTTTTTTTTTTTTGGTGTTTTCGAGACAGGGTCTCCCTGTAGCCCCAGCTGTCCTGGAACTGTCACTCTGTAGACCAGGCTGGCCTTGAACTCACAAAGATCCACCTGCCTCCGCCTCCCAAGTGCTAGGATTAAAGGCGTGTGCCACCACGCCCAGCAAAACTTTTAAGTTTTAATACTGCAGTAAGAAATCTAACTAGAAGTTTTAGCATTAGAATGTTTACAACTTTTTGGAAATGGTGAAAATTATGAAAATCATTAAACCACAAAGTAAGTCACAAAGGGACTTGTGGTTCAACTGTTAAATAAAAAATAATAAAACTACAAAAATAAAAGCCAGGAAAGCCCACATAATATTAACAGATACTCAGAGAAGAACTGTAGCTTTAGCCCAAATGTCCTATGTCCTTTAAATTAGCAGACAATAGCAGGTAAAAGAGTCTGAAGACAGAGATTCACTGTGAGCTCTCAACATGCCTGATGTTGGATTTGGTCTTAGAAACCTACCATCAGGAAAGTGGAGTTAAATGCCTGAAATTTGTACTTACTGTGCTAGAACTGAAGCAAGGGAACCATACACAGAAGAAGTATACATATTTCCATTTTGATTTGATACAAGCAAAGATGCCTTTGTTTTCTGGTTAAACAGTTCAGAACTCGCCTTCATAAATGCCTTTTCCACATCTCTGTCAAAGTAAGTATCTTCTAATTTAACATCCCTGAAAGAATTTAGATTAAAAGAGACAATTTTATAGTAAACACTTTGTTTTCATTTATGATTACTTGCCCTAATTAGTATTCAAGTATGTGAGTTATATAGGATTTTGTTTTCCTGTTTAAGTCAAGTAGTAACATCCTAATTGTTATATTTTTTGCACAGTTCTTTGCCTCAAGATGCAATTATCAAGTAAAGGTACCTCGATACTGATAGGGTAACAGAATCACTAAAGCTTTACCACCACTAAACACAACAGTAAGTAGTCTTTCAAGTTCACAGTCATGTATGTCTACTTAGTTTACAAAATCATGATATAGGAAGTAAGCCTTGAAAAGCTGAGTAGAAGTCCATCAAATGGAGACAGGGCAAAGGTAGGAGAGAACCGGATCAACTGAACATGCACAGCATGCTTGGGATCTAAAAACTGAGAAAAGGATGAACCAGACTTCAATATTGGCAGAGTACAGGATTTATCCCTGGGCAGAAACTACAGACAGAAAGGGTAAAGAGTTAAGTGGGATTGTAGCGAACGCAGGTGGGTCTGTTGTAGTCTTATTGTAGTACTAACAGTAAGAATGGAGCTTAAAAGCAAGAATTGGAAAATCTCAAGTAGAAATGACAGATGAAAGTATAGGTAAGCCAGCTACTACCTCTGTAGAACTGACTTTCTTCACTGATAAGACAAACATTAAAATAATTCTAAGATCTTTTTGGCTACATTACATATAAAACATGATTATAATATATATTTTAAAAAATCCTAATAGGAGCTGGAGAGATGGCTCAGCGGTTAAGAGCACCAGCTGCTCTTGGAGAGGACCCAGGTTCAATTCCCAGCACCCACATGGTGGCTAAGAACTGTCTTTAACTCAAGTTCCAGGGGAATCTGACCCCCCTCTTCTGACCTCTGCGGTACTGCACAACACGGGTGCACCAACCTACATGCAGACAGTACACTCATACACATAAAAAAATAATAAATAAATTAAAAAAAATCTTAATACTCCTTACCCAAAGGCTTCCAGGCCACTGTAGATACTATTTTTATCTCTGTTCTGATCATTAAGAAAGTCATTCAGGAACATCCGAGCTAGAGATTTCTGAACCAGTTTACAGTATGGTGAGTGAAAGATCATGAAGCCAAAGTCATTCAGGGTAAAATCTTTATCCTTTCCCTCTGAAACAGAAGACCAAGGAAACTATGAATTTCACATAAGCTACTGAATTTTACAATTTAAGAATGACAGGGATGTTTCTATATCTTAATATATTCTAGGCAGGACAGGGAAACTATACCAATGAAATCTCCACAATATGCTAGACTAACAAGACCTGCATAATGACAAAACCAGTTGACATCCAAAACGGATGAGGGAAATTTCACAGGTCCATCTCAAGATGAAGAGTTACAGGTAATCACTGGATGCTGAGGGAAGGAGAATCAGTTTTCTCCAGGGACTAGCTCCCTGAGAGTTATCTAATCCCTAAGCACAGGTACACACAAGCACCTGTGTTTAAGGCTACAATTATAATAAAAGAGGACAAGAAATTGAGAGGAAATGGGGAGAACATGGGAGTTGGAGGGGGACTGGGAAGTGTGGAAATAAGGCAAATATAATATGTATGGAATTCTCAAGAATAAAACAAATCTTTTTTAAAAAATGAATTTATCCTGTATAATAAAATCTCTCCATAGTTTAAAATGTGTATTAAGGGCTGGAGACATGGCCTAGCAGTTAAGAGCACCAACTGCTCTTACAGAGGACCCGGGTTCGATTCCCAGCACCCACATGGTGGTTGAGAACCGTCTTTAACTCCAGTTCCAGGGGAATCCGACACCCTCTTCTGACCTCCACGGCATTGCACAACATGGGTGCACAAAACTACATGCAGACAGTACATTCATACACATCAAAAATAAATAAATTAATTAAATAAAAGGTTTCTTTTTTTAAAAAATGTATTAAAATAAGACACTCGCCGGGCATGGTGGCGCACGCCTTTAATCCTAGCACTTGGGAGGCAGAGACAGGTGTATCTTTGTGAGTTCAAGGCCAGCCTGGTCTACAGAGTGAGTTCCAGGACAGCTGGGGCTACAGGGAGACCCTGTCTCAAAAAGATAAAAAATAAATAAATAAATAAATAAAATAAAATAAGACACTCAACCATGGAATAGTACATATGACCACATAACTGACTTTCAGATCTAAGAGTCATAATACATCAGAACATTATGTAATCAATTTAGTTGGTCAGGATCAGTATTTTTTTAAAGCAGGGTAGGGGTAACAGGGAAAAATGGAAAATTGAATAATTTTCAGAATAAGTAATTTCATGGCACTTCTGTTTTGCTTATATACAGTGTAGAGTGTACTTACTATGAGTCCTAATAAAAAAGTCAGAATATGGGGGCTGGAGAGATGGCCTAGCGGTTAAGAGCACTGACTGCTCTTACAGAGGACCTGGGTTTGATCCCCAGCACCCACATGGCGGCCAAGAACCGTCTGAAGCTCCAATTCCAGGAGAACTCCAGCTCCAGGGGAATCCGAGACCCTCTTCTGACCTCCGCGGCGTTGCACGACACGGGTGCACAAACTTGCATGCAGACAGTACATTCATACACATACAGAAATAAATAAAATTAATAAAAAAAAATTAAAAAAAAAAAAAGTCAGAATATCACTGGCCTCTTAAAAACTGGATGTGGTGGAGTGCACCTGTAATCCTAGTATTTGGGAGCCCAAAGCAAGAGGATGAATTCTAGGCCAGCCCAAGTTATAAAATGAGACTCTATCTGAAGAGACACTACTATTAAATGTCATTTATAATATACTATTAAGTATAGTATAAATAGCATGGTGGTTGGTACTGATAAATATGTAACCATAAAATACTATATTTTATATGCCACCAGAATGCTTCTTAAACATAGCCACTATATTCCTTAATATTAGTTATGAATATTATAAGAAATTTTCAGGGTTAAAGACTATAATTAGTGACAATAAGAAAGCAAATACAAATTCAGAGATTAAGTGTCAACAGATTACTGGGAGAGAAGGGATCACTTCAGAAATTCATTTTCCTTAAGTTTCCTCTGAATCATAGTTGAAAACTACTCCTTGTTAAAATACTCTCAAAAAAGTAACAAAATTCAAACTACTTTCTTTGCAAAGAAAGGTAAATCAATTTACATGGTTTTTGATAAGATATCTTATTTTTGAAGCTTATGTCACTACCTAAACTATACATTCCAAGAAACTATGGAAAAATACTATTTTAACAGATGAGGAATTGGCAAAAAAAAAAAAAAAAAAAAAAACCCACATTAAGAGAAATTATTCAAAGAAGTTTCTCCCTGAAGACACCAGCATAATAATTGTACTGCCTTCTAGATACCAACATCTAGTATAAGAAAATGGGTGAGATGAAAACTTACCTTTCTGCCACTGTGCACGGATCTTTTTGCGGTAGACTGAATAGCAGCGGTCTAATGCAGTGAGGTAGCACTGTATGGAAAGTTTTCCATCTACTATAGGGTATTCGGAAAGCATATCAGGCTTGTAAAAGTCATAGGCATGCTGCATATGTGTCCCACGAAGCCCTGTCAGAACCCAAACAGAAGATGTTTATAGATTTCTGCTTCTGATGTTTACATTTTAGCAGCATGCTGTCAAGGGCCTCCCATAATTAATCAACCCTCAGTACCTCAATATATAGGAGCTCAAGATGAAGCCAATGTAACTTAAACTTAACAGTACAGATCTAAGATTCCTTTCGTAAATAACCTCTCATGCAAGTTGCATAAATAAATCTAACCAGGAGATGGCAGTTGCTGAGGAGAAATGAAACTTGTTGGGACTGTGGAACAAGTTATACTGTAAGCTATTACTTCAACTCTGCTTCAGCCCATTTTCATTCTCTGTAAAGTAAGGATAACAGCACCTTTTCTTTCTTAAATTTTCTATTATAAATATCAGATACGGCAATGCACAGAAAGCACTTGGCAGGTAGAATCCATATCTAATGAATACTTGGCAAGTGCTAGTTTCTACTTCTATATTCAAATTCTTAGATTATGTTAATAAAAGCTGGGCGTGGTGGGCCTTTAATCCTAGCACTTGGGAGGTAGAGGCAGGCGGATCTTTGTGAGTTCAAGGCCAGCCTGGTCTACAAAGTGAGTTCCAGGACAGCTGGGGCTATAGGGAAACCGTGTCTTGAAAAGACCAAAAAAAAAAACAAAAAAAAAAAAGAATATGTTAATAAAATAACCAGGGGCTGGAGAGATGGCTCAGTGGTTAAGAGCGCCATCCACTCTTGCAGAGGTCCTAGGTTCGATTCCCAGCACCCACATGATAGCTGAGAACTGTCTTTAACTCCAGTTCCAGGGGAATCCGACGCCCTCCATGGCATTGCACGTCTTACCTCCGTGGCATTGCACGACAGCACACTCATACACATAAAGAATAATAAATTAAAAAAATTAAAAAAATAACCAAATATAAATAAATAAGCTAGGCCTGGGAACACAACAGGGACATAGGAAGATCCCAATTTCAAGGACTGCCTGGGCTGCCAAGGGAGTGCAAGGCCAGCCTGTGCACCTTGGTGACACTCTGTCTCAAATTTAAAAGGAAACAAAGGGTTTGCAGACACAGCTCAGGGGTGGTGATGTCTTGTATCCATAAGGCCCTAGGTTCGATCCCCAGCCCTGCAATAAAAAAGTAAATGCTTTTTCAAATACTCACCTCGGTCAAAAATTAAAGGAGCATTTGGCCCAATCAGCAGAGCCACAGCTCCAACTCCACCTGTAGGTCTGGCATTTCCCGTGGCATATATAGCAATATCTCCCGCAACTACCAGAGCATACCGTCCTGAAAAAGTTATTTTTCAAGATGATCAATATCATTAATATCATGCATGCAAACTCAATTCTGTTACATTTTCCCCAGACTATGCTTTCCCCCATTTTGGTAAAGGAAAAAGAAATATAAACATTCTGCCTAAATTTTGAACATACCATTTTTTTTTAACACAATAAACAATTCATACAAGCTCAAAGTCACAGTCATCTTTCTGGATGTATGTGAACACTATAAGTGCTGTAACTATGCATACAACATTAATTAAAATATGCTCAGAGGGGCTGGGAATGCTGCTCATTAGTAGCAGAGAGCCACTCTAGCACAAGACCCTGGGTTCAACGCCCAGCACCTTGCAAAAAAACATCACTGGGTTGTTGTCCTCAAGGGTTGTTGGTTTTGGTTCTTTAGAACTCAGACATACTACATACCATCCCAAGAGCTAGACTCGATCCAGTTCACAGCATTGAAGACAGCAGCTGTGCCACCATAGCAGGCATTAGTTGTATCTATTCCTTCTATATCTGTGTTTCCAGACTCCTCAAACAGCTGCATCAAATTAGACTTTACGGATTTGGACTTGTCGATGATTGTCTCTGTTCCGACTTCTAGCCGCCCAATGCAATCATAGGAAAGGCTATTTCTCTCCATCAGATTCTGAACCACAGTCAGGCAAAGAGAGTTGATGTCTTCTCGATCTGTGCAGAAGCCCATCCTGGCCTGGCCCAAGCCAATGGTATACTTTCCAGCATCCACACCATCATATTTTTCCAACTCGGCTTGATCAACATATTGAGAAGGAAAATAGATCTCAAGGGCAACAATTCCCACATCTTTTGGCCAGCAAGCTTCTGCATTCACAGGAAGTGACCCAGGCATGGTAAAAGGGCTTTATAAAGGAAAACGGAAACATTGTTTTAGGCCTTAAAATGTTGACTTTCAAGCTTAAGGTTGCAAAACAGATAGTAAGAGTTTGATAATCACCTGGATTACTGTTGTTTCCCTAAGTTTAGCACACTTTATTTAGGGCAGGCAGTTGTAAATAGGTGAAGTAGCAATTACACAAATGGAAATTTTTTTTTCCAATTATAGCTGTTTAGAAAGACTTCATTGAAAATTGGGTCTCTTTTAAGTCATAAAACAGGATTATCAGAGGTTTGGGGATGCAGTCTAGCAGTACAGGGAGACCCTGTCTCAAAAAATCCAAAAATTTCATGTGTCATGTGTTTTGAGTGAATTGCCTGCATGTATGTAAGTACACCCATATTGCGCAATGCATGGAGGTCAGAAGAGGGTTACTGATGATTGTTAGTTGCCATGTGGGTGCTGAGAATCAAATCTGGGTCTTCTCCAAGAGCTGCCAGTGCTCTTAATTGCAGAGTCATCTTTCTAGCCCCATGACTGATTCTTGATCACACCAAAAGTATAAAATCAGTCATTTTCCAAATTTATTTACCAAAAGTAACAAAAATTGCTAGAGCTTAAGATCACTACTATTTGCCCTTGGCCTAGTTTAAATGACCTAAGAGCCTCAGTCTTTAAAAGGTTTATTAGCCAAGAAGTGAGAAATTAATCTACATGTTTCCAATTGGGTGTGTTGAGTGTTGGGGAGGAGCTGTTGATACAAGGAAATGGTGACAAACCTAGTAGGTTTGTCAGGGCTGGAGGAGAAAAGGGGACCCCAGAAGCCACCCTTCTAGTGAAGCTACCCCAGCTATGTAGCATCTTGCAGTGGAGCCCCAGAGAACCTCCACTTCCACTGCTGCTGCCTCTGGAAGAACAGGACAGCTACCTTCTATCTATCTTTTGGTCTCAGTTGACTCCACTGGTGTTCTCACTTGGGAGTTCTACAACTCAGTTTCCATTTTAGGTAGGATATAACTGGACAGTAATATACAAGTGACCGAATTTTAGTTTTTCATTCATCTAAACATGCTTGTTTACAAGTCACCTAGGCCAGACCACTTCCCTATCTTTAACATGTGCTAACCTGTCACTAATCTGATACTACAAATGAAAAGTCAAATCCATGTCTTTTGTCCTCTGCTACTCTGAGAACTCTGGTTTAATTTTAAGATAAAATGAAATTACAGATTACTATGACAATGGGCTAATTATTGAGATCTGGAAAGAATATCTAAAGCAGAAAGGCTCAGCCCTCAGAATATAAAATGTATCTTTATAGCTCAAAGGTCATTAAGTTATGAATGTATTAAAACCTAAAATATCTGGCATGGTGGCACACGCCTTTAATCCAGGCACTCAGGAGGCAGAGGCAGGTGGCTATCTGTGAGTTCAAGGCCAACCTGGTCTACAGAATGAGTTCCAGGACAGCTGGGGCTATGAGGAGGCCTTGTCTCAGAAAGACAAAAAAAAAAAAAATTCAAACCACACAAATTACCAGTGAGGAGAACAATCAGCCAAGCTAGCTTTGCTCCCATCTTTCGTTTTTTTCTAGTTATACCTTTTCATCTGTCTGTCCTTTAATGGGGTTTTATACAAGATTCTTAATTTTCACTTATACCATTTTTACTAAAAACCTCACAGAAGCCCATTCTAATAGAAATAAATGGTAAAGATTACCCAGTTTACCCATCCTTGATTCATCTAACTACATAATCTCTGTATTTTCTACCCTTCAAACATTTTATTATCCCCAAACATTTCAAGATTTCTTTAGTAGTTTACCTCTTGCTTCTGGTTCTCCAAATTTTACAGCCATAGATCATATCTGAACCACGAGCCTTTCGAAAACAGTCAACTCTCTTATTCTCTTCCAATCTCATTATGCCACTCACTGGACAACAACTAATTGTTTGTGGACTTCTTGCCTATCCTGCATTGTCCACATTTTACCAATTAAGAGCCAGGTTTTGTCAACAGGCTGAAAGAAATTCTCAGAAACAATGCTGGAACACTTTTTACCCCCAGCATCCAAATGGTCTGGAGAAAGTGAATCCCTAAGCAGAGGTGATAGCAGGAGCCAAAGGACAGCATCAAAGCCTTTTATGCTTTCAGGGATTCTTCAATGGACTATTGTTATCACAAACACTTTGTGACACAGAGGGTGTTACATGGGAAATTATAGGTATCAGCGACTCTAGATAAAAACAAACCAGAAATGTCAAGATTTGCTGTTCCAGAATTAGAAGACTGAGCAGGGAGGATCATCTGAGCCAAAAACAGCCTGGGCAATATAATGAGTCCTACAAATAAATGAATGCTTCTAAATATTAAAACTTTGGCTGGGCGTGGTGGCGCACGCCTTTAATCCTAGCACTTGGATTAAAGGAGGCAGAGGCAGGCGGATCTTTGTGAGTTCAAGGCCAGCCTGGTCTGACACGTAGTGAAGTTTCCCCGGCAGCGGGGACTACAGGGGGGGGAAGACCCTGTCTTGAAAGACAGAAAAAAAAAAAAAAAAAAAAAGAAACTTTGGCAATTTTTTTTACTTGTATTTTCCTTTTTATTGAATGTGCAGGGGGAATATGACAGAAGTCTGTATCTAAATTGAAAGATCTCCTTCAATAAATACAAATAAAAGTTGTAAGTATTCAAATGAGCATTGCATTTTAACTTAATTGAAGCCTAGATTCTTTACAAAGCATAAAATCTGGCATTCAGGGCTTCTACCATCTCACCTCTAAGCATCTGTACTATGGACTGAATATTTGTGTCTCCCCAAAATTTACATGTTGAAGCCTAATCCTCAATATGAGGGCATTTGGAGCTATGGCCTTTGAGAGGTGAGGTCATGAAGTTTGGAACCTCATGATGGGACATCAGAGAGCTTGTTCAAGCCCTTTTCTCTTTTACAGTCACTCTCTCTCTGACATGTAAGGCTGTGTCAAGAAGGTAGCCATCTGTAATCCAAGAAAAGTCTTAAAAAAGAACTTACCATGGACACTGACCTTCAGCCTCCAGAATTGGCAAGAAATAAATTCCTGTTGCTTAAACCCTACAGTGTATAGCACTATTTTGTCATGGCACCTGAGCAGACTAATCATCTGGTTATCTCAACAATGGCATTACAATCTCTTGCCCCATTTTATAAGCACAGGGTATGTACTACTATTTAATTCCACAATGGGAAACAAAAACTAAACACAACAATCTATTTGCCAATTATAGCTTCGTAAGCTCTAAATTACTGACCTTGGTTCTATAACTTGATGCATCACAGTAATAATATTGCATTATAGTAGTTAAACCCCCTAGAGGTTAAAAAAAGTAACTTGTTTCTTCTGAAAATAAAACAAAAATGTAGGTTAGATAAAACAGCCCATAAAGCATTAAGTTCAAAGTGAACCAGCACTTGGAACCTTATTTAGAAATAAAAATTAACTGTCTAACTTGGTCAATATTACTCATTCTTGAAGAGTTTCTCCTATCTAATTTGAAATGCTTATCATCTGAAGTAGAGAGGATATAAATTAAGGAAGAAAAAGCAAATCAAACAAGAAAAATCTTGCTAAGGAGGTTATGAAGGATGTGATTATGCAGACGAACATGACATCATTGCTTTAGTGGCATTTAGAAGAATAGGGAGTTGATATACCATCTAGTCTAAAAGGTTACTTTTAGGGATCCAATGCTATCCTCCCAGATGCCTTCTGAAGTAGACCAGATATAAATTGGTGGGGGGGGGGGGGACTAAATGACTAAATGTCAGAGAGGTCATATTCCAGTGTTAGCTTTTTTATCCTATCAGAGAATAAGATACTCTTATTAATTTACTAGTCACAAAAAACACACTTTTCTAAATAGAATTTTGAACATCTAACAGTTAAATTTTCTGGTAATAAGGTACTTTTATTATCTTTCAGAGTATTCAATTTTCAATAAAAAGAACTTCAGTGGCATAGTTAAGATTCTGTATTTGTTTTTTTTTTTAATTTAATTTATTTTTTATGTGTATGAATGTACTATCTGCATGTAGGTCTGTGCACCCGTGTCGTGCAGTGTCTCGGAGGTCAGAAGAGGGTGTCGGATTCCCCTGGAGTTAAAGATGCTTCTCAGCCGCCATGTGGGTGCAGGGGATCGAACTCGGTCCTCTGCAAGAGCAGTCGGTGCTCTTAACCGCTAGGCCATCTCTCCAGCCCCAAGATTCTGTATTTGTAATAAAATATTTAGGGTTTTCTTTTTAATTCCTATTTTATTAAAAAGGAGGGGAAAGATATTTGTTTACCACAAAACCGTTTGTAAACCCTCAAAAGTCTTCCAGGCAGCAAGCAAGCTCTGGCAGAAAGCAAATCTTTGCTCCCTAAAGTAACTGCTTACCCCCTCTGGTGGACAAAAGAAACCACAAGTCAGATAAGAAAGCTTGTTTAGGGGCTGGAAAGATGACTCGATGGTAAAGACTGCTTTTACAGAGGACTGGAGTTGTATTCCAGTACCCTCATGTCAGCTAGAAACAGTCCAGTCCAAAGCTACAGTTTCAGAGAATCCGACACCCTCTTCTGACCTCCAAAGGCACTGCATGACATGGGTGCACTTACATATGTGCAAGCATAACACACACAGAAAAAAATAATAAAAATTTGTTTTTTAAAAAGAAAGCTTGTTAGACTTTCTGGAAAACTTTTTTGCCCAAGGCTGGAGGACCAATAAATCCTTGTGAATAATCCTGCAATGGAAAGATAACTGAAGGAAGAAAAACAAAGGGGGAATAAAAAACAAAAACAAAAACAAAAAACCACAGCTGAGGATGCTTGACCTGTGTCCTCAAAAGCAGAGTTCAGACAGACTTCAGCTCTGGTGCCCTGGGCTACTAGGAGGCCCCTAACTGTGATTCCCTGCCTCCGTTCCCTCTTTGCCAATAAATTAACCTTTGAAAAAATATGCCTACCAATTGTTCAAGTTGTTATTTCAAGCTCTCGAGCTTCTATAATTGTTTAGGGTGAGCCCCTTAAAAAAAAAAAAAAGAGTAGGCACTGGGCCCTGTTTGCAGCTGTGTCCCTAGCAGCCTCACTGTTTGGTATCTGGTAGGTGTTAGGTACAGAACAAATGAAATCCTGTTAGCTATCTAATTTAGTGACAACTGTAGGAATCACAATTAACTACAAGAAAACTCAGACTCAGAAAGGTGTGATAATCCAAGAAACATCGCAAATAATTAGATTATTGCTTAAACACTTTCCATTTACTCTATTTTCACAAAACCTTAAAGATTCAGCCATAGTTCAGATATGTATCTTTTGAAACTATAATTTAAAAGGCACTGTTGATGCAGGGTGTGGTAGCACACTGCTGAAACCTCAGCATGTAGGGGGCTGAGGCAAAAGAACTGAGTCAGAACTACCTAATAAGACCACCTCAAAAAAAATAAAAGCACGATTGGCAGACATCCTTATATGTGATTATTTGTGATTACAAAGCTTAAATGATCACATTTAATTTCCTATACTTTTCTTTTTACAAGTAAACACTAATTTTTAAATAGAAAGACTAGAAGCATTATAGCATTAACTAATTTCTAAAGACTACATGGCACACACAAATATTTATTAGTTCTAGGATAAAAGTTAAATTTCCTGCTGGGCGTGGTGTATGCCTTTAATACTAGCACTCTGGAGGCAGAGGCAGGCAGATCTTTGTGAGTTCAAGGCCAGCCTGGTCTACAGAGTGAGTTCCAGGACAGCTGGGGCTACTGGGAGACCCTGTCTCGAAAAGACAAAACAAACAAACAAAAAAAATTAGTACTAACTGGTTGTTATGTACTACTATATGATTTTTTTTTGAGGTAGGAAGGGTGTTTCTGTATAGCCTCAGCTGGCCTGAAACTCACTATGTAGATCAGCCTGGCCTTGATCTCACAGAGATCACTCTCCCACTTCCATCTCTTCCCAAGTACCCTCCCAACTTAATGTCCTTTTTTTTTCTTTTAACCCACTAAGTGCAGTTACTGCTGCCTCTGTGTGGATGGGCGTGGGGCCGTCCACCAGAGCATGGGAGTTCATGAGTTCACCACCTTGGTGGTGGCTCAGGGGTGAGGAGAGGGACTGGAGAAAGAAGTCCCAGGTAGGGCTGAGCAATTCGGTTTTGTATTCTCAGCACCTTGACCAGTTATGCCCCAACCTGATCCTGGCCTCTGTGCTCAGAGAAGGAGAAGGAGTTTGAGAAGAAAGCTGGCATTAATTAGGCATCTGTTGTAGGTCAGACACAGTGACTGAGGTTTTCCAAGTTGTACAAGAAGAACAGAGATCCCATTTCACAAGTGGGAAGGCCAAAGCTCATGGAGAAGAGAGCCCTGTTCTGTTAGCACGACCAGGCCACATCTAAGGAATGTTTTCTATGGGCAAATCACTTAGCGATCTTGATCAAGGGCCTACAAAGGCCCAAGGCAGTGATGGACACAAGTCATCAAAACATGATAAGGCTCTAACACACACTTGTGCTTCTCCAAGTAGCTGAGCACTTCTGCTGAGGCTCCCCAAGGATGTCTGGGTGTGGGTGTGTCCTACATGTGTCCTTCTGTCCTACATGTCATAGCACCTGTCCTCCACCCCAGACATTACCGTGATCTGGGTCCTTGTCTTCCCCAGGTATCCAGCAAAAGCATCACCCAGAGAGTGCTGAGGTTCTCTGTGTACCATGTAGACAGGCAAAGGAAGCACCAGCTCGTGGGGCAGGTCCTGTTCCCACTAAAGAATGAGACCTTGGCAGGGGACTGCCACCGCGTCATCTGGAGAGACCTGGAAGC
>VZQC01014560.1:507006-532540 GCA_009823505.1 Rhizomys pruinosus
GGAAGGGGAGTTGGAAGAAGAGGAGGAGGTATTTATTGCCCATAAACATTACCAAAAAACAGGGGAATACGCGTTCCTGTTTCTCCTGCTTTAGTACGGCCCTGCGTCCCACCTTCCCTGAGGCAGATTCGTTGTGTGGGTGCCCAAGGGTGAGACCATTGATGTTTTTACAGCAGGAGCTCACTGCAGGACCTTGCTTAACCATTGGATGCCACAACCCCGTTAGCACGCAACCGGTGGAGTGTGGTCTGGTTGTGACCTCCCCTCACCCCCCATCTCTCGTATATATATATATATATATATATATATATATATATATATTCTGAAAAAATAGCCTTTTAAAATTCTTTATTGTCTTAAATTATGCTTCTGTCTGCTGTAAATTAAGCAGACCACAAAGAACATTCTCAACAAGGTGTATGTTGGGGAGGTGGAAGGGAAACCACTCCTTCCATGTGAGCTATTGCAATTTACTAATATGCCTTGTGGTTGTATTGTAAATACATTTGTTATCTCGTGTATCAGGGAATTTCCTCTGAAATGTCACTATCCCATTTTTTGTTTATTTTTGCAATGCTGGGGAGCAGACCTATGGCCTCCAGCAAGCTGGTCAGTACTGGTGCCACCCTTGGTCCTCTTTCTATTTTGATTACTTAAATTGAGAAGGAAAGTCAGTCAGGTGGAATGAGGTGAGAGAGACACTCAGAGAAAGAACTTGAACACACTAAAGAAGAAAACAGGTTTAGAGCAGTGCTAACTATGGATGACACAAACTGAGTCCATTTCATTTCTGAAAGAGAGACCTCAGACCAAAGAAACAGAGGCAGCAAATGGCACTTTGGGGGCAAGAATCTATCAAAGAGGTTTAAGCTTTCTGTTCTCTTCTCAGTTGCCGGGAGGGTCCTCTATTCTGATTAAACCAGGATTGGTTCTACATTGTTAATCTGAAACCTAAGTGCACTAAAATTTCACCTTCTGAATGTTGACACAATACTGTAAGTGGAAAACTCAGCTGACCTCACATGACAGGTCAGTGAAAATGCATGCAACACTAAAAATATAGAAAATTATCTTCAGGGGCTTAGCATTTAAAAACACTCAGTGCTCTTGCACAGGACCCAGATTCAATTCCCAGCACCCACATGATGGCTCACAATTGTCCCTAATTCTAATTCCAGGGGACCGGATACTCTCTTCTGGTCTCTGGAGGATCCTGCACACATACATAAATAAAAAAATTTTAAATCATCTTCAAACTGGGCATGGTGGCACATGCCATAAGTCTCAGGACTCAGGAGGCAGAGGCAGGTGGATCTATCTCTGTGAGTTTGAGGTCAGTCTGGTCCACATAGTGAGTTCCAGGCCAGCCAGGGCTCTGTAGTAAGGCCCTACCTCAAAAATAAACAAATAATGCTGTGGTGGCTCATGCCTTTAATTCCAGTACTTGGGACACAGAGGCAGGCAGATCTCTGGGAGTTCAAGGCCAGCCTGGTCTACATAGCAAGTTCCAGGCCAACTGGGGCTACAGGGAGACCCTGTCTCAAAAAGACCAAAACAAACAAAAATAAAAAAATTACCTCCAGACTTCACATGTAAGGTGTATGTGAACCATGAATTTCATGTTTAGACTCTGGGCCGTATCTCCAAATTACCTTGTTTATAAATGCAAGTGTTCTAAGTATGAAACACTTTCAGACCCAGGCATTTCACACAGATAATCTGTATTACCAAAGTCTAAAGAAAGCTATCAAATTAAAACAATTTTTTTGGCCTTTTTGAGACAGGAACTCGTTATGTGGACCAGGCTGGCCTTGGACTCCTAGAGATCTGCCTGCCTCTGCCTCCTGAGTGCTAGGATTAAAGGCATGCACCACCACATCCCCGGCAGTATCAAATTAATTTTAACAGATCTTTTCAGAGCAGGCAACGGGAAGAAGCAACTTGGGTTGGGAAGCAGTTAATGAATGGAAAGTGGGAGGCACACACCATCACAAAGCAGCCTTGGAGATTCTAAGTCACAATACAGGCATTCTAAGTTTAGCCAATACTACTGCAAAGACTAATGAGACTGTCCATAGAGTTAACCAGGTTCATACAATAGTGTGTTCTTTTCTGGGGTTTACTCGGCTGGATTTCTCCTTTCCCAGCTGTGATTCAAACAAGTAGTCAGATTAATCTAGAATACATTTTGATACCTGATAAACTGTAATTACTAGCTGACTACTACTAAAAAGAAAACCAGGATATTCTGAATTGTTAGTATTTCTTTAGAATCATGCAAGCAAAAATTATTAAGAAAGCCTCTTGGGGCCAGGGGTGATGGCGCATTCCTTTTAATTTCAGCATTCAAGAAGCAGAGGCAGGAGGAGTTCTGTGAAATCAAGGCCAGCCTGGTCTACATATGGAGGTCCAGTCTCAAAACAACAACAACAACATCATCAACAACATACACACTTGTGAAGATCTCCAATAAAAATACATGAGCAGCTCTGCTTCTCCCAGAATTCCTGGCCTATCAGAGACTCTATGTATTTTATTTACTTACTCTGTGCATACTTATTTATCTAGGAAACTTTCCTAGATAAATCTGAATTTTCTAAACAAAGACTTATATTCCTGTACATATATGTCCTTTACCACTCAAGTCTGTACAACTATTGAAAATAAGTTACAGGGAGCCTTTGTGTCTATACTGACAGTATATTTTGATTCTTTTGAAATACCTTGGAGTAAAGGGCACTCGATGGTCTCCCCTACCTTGATAGACTGAAATGGCTGAATCTGGAGTTATAACAATTCTAGGTCAAATTCTTTTCAGATTCAAGTATTTACAATAAGTTCCCAATCAGTAGGTTCCTGCTATCACTTTTGAGCTAAGCTACAGGAGGACCAAACAGTGTCCAGGGGTTTACAGAGATTGGCTCCCTAAGCCAAGAGTAGGCTTTAATTGTTCCCAGATCAAAATCTGAAAATTTTAACAAGGCCCAAAAGAATTAGAAGAGAACGAATCTGTCGGTCTTATAAATCATTCTCAGATGTACCCACACACAACCACAAACCCTGCCAAGAATGAACTTCTAAAGGTTAGTTTCTCTTTTAGTGTTCAGGTAACAAGGGAGAATCAACAAGTC
This sequence comes from Rhizomys pruinosus, assembly GCA_009823505.1. Taxonomy (NCBI): domain Eukaryota; kingdom Metazoa; phylum Chordata; class Mammalia; order Rodentia; family Spalacidae; genus Rhizomys; species Rhizomys pruinosus. Next base: position 510,138 of record VZQC01014560.1, read on the forward strand.
CAAGCATTAGAATGAACAGACTAAAAATCTAGTACCAGCATGCTCCATTAATTAGGCAACATGTTTCTCAATCTTTCTCATCCAAAAGTAACACAACACACCTTTCTAATAATATTCTATTTTAAAATACCCAATATCAAATTGTAAGGCTATGTTCCTTCCTAAATGAAACAATTATAACTTCGAGCTCTTGAGCCTCCAGCAAACAGATGTAAAAATGCGTGAACAGATTTTAATAGCTAGCTCATCAAGCTCCTTCAACCACATCTCTGGTTCCCTTGGATTGATTATGAAAGACCCAGCCAGGTTTAATCATCCTAGAAGCCAAAGAAAAATCCATGTTCCATCAATATCCTGGGTTTTCCATTCCTTCTGGAAAAAAAAAAAAAACCTATCTCAAGTCGAAGTTAAAGGGGAAAAATAAAGCTCTCAAAGATCAATCCATCAGTTAAAATAAAATTCATGAAAAACAAAAAGCAAAGCTCAGAGGGCATAGGGCATAGTCTTTTATGACTTCAAACCCAATCTCATCTCCTTTATACTTCCTCTTCTCCAGTATCAGACACACTTTCTAAGAACAGAGATTATAGAAGACATGGAAAATTTGCTAACTTTTGGGAGAAATACCCATAAATGTTAGACAAAAAAGACAGCTTTTTTTTTTTTTTTTTTTTTGGGTCTTTTGGAACAGGTCTTCCTTTAGTCCCAGCTGGTCTGGAGCTAGCTATGTAGATCAGGCTGGCCTTGAACTCAGAGATCTGCCTGCCTCTGCCTCCCAAGTGCTAGGATTAAAGGCGTGCACCACCACGTCCAGCATAAAAGACAGCCTTTTGAAGAACATAAACTAAGATATCTCAAGTTGCAAAGAATCACACACAGATACATGCGGAGAGCTTTCAGTCTGTCTCCAATCTGATAGAACCTGTGTAATAAAATTTAAACCACACCTTAGTAGGAAAAATCTGTAACTGTACTTCAATTTACTGTTCAGTTCATGTTGTTTAACGTGTCGTTGTTTTGCATGATTCATCCGTAAAATACAGCAAATATTAGTAGCAATTTGAACAATCTCACTGCGCGTTGGCCATTACCAGCAGGAGGGAGGGGCTGCAGCAGAGGTGGGTAGGGAAAGCAGCTAGTGACGGCCCAAGGCCAATGCCACAGAGGCAAGTCTGACAAGGACAGCCTCGCAATACCTACTCTCCAATGCCCTCCTCCAAAGTGTGGCAGAGCAATTCTTTCTCTGCTACTAGTCAAAGGTGGGTCCGTTTTCAAAGACTCCACATACTAACTTTGAAATTTCCTTGATTTAATCCAAAGCGAAGGTGCTGTGGAGCCAGGCTATCACATCTCTATATAACATCAAAGGCTGGTCCTGTACGTGGAGAAGATACTAACAAGGAGGTGGGGCAGAGAGATAGAGAGAAAGGAGGCACGAATTTTAGATGTGAACAAGCCACACACCAAAGATGTCCAAAGCATCGCTTCTTAGCCAGGTCTAAAGCACAGTTGTGATTTCTTGCACCTGAATCGGGGAAAAGTACTGCTGCCCGGTTCTCATCCACGCAGTCGGTGCAGACAGGACACACCCCCTGCCAACCTACAAGCCTTCATCATTGCCTCAGCCTCCCCGTTTCTCAGGGACCACAGAGACCACCCTTAATTATAAGAAGGCCCCGACAGCCTGGCTCCCACTCTTTCTCTGCTGACGCCCGTACCCCGGCGGTCACAGCCATTTCTGAGGCGACTCCGAATTCTGACTCTATCATCAGAACACCTGGCCTTCAACGTCCTTCGCCTTCTGCCTTCCGAGGCCCGCCGGCCGCCGGCGGAGTCCAGGTCCCTCCTCGGAGCCCCAGGGACACGGCCCTTGAGGCCCCGCACACGCCGGCTCTTGGAACCCCATCCTCCCGGCTCGGATCCACGCCTCAGCCCCGAGCCCGAGCCCCGCGCCTTCGGGCCTAGTCAAGGACACTGCCTCCTCCCGGCACTCGCCGGCCGCCGCAGGCCGTTGCCCTCCCCATCTCAGGACACTCACCCAGACAGGACAGGACACCGGCCTCAGGAAAGGACTGGCCACAGTAGGACAGAACGCGGCTCCTACCGCCCTCAGCAGCTTTATAGCCACCTACCCACCCGACTCCGGCACCGCCGGGAGGCAGCGGGGGGCGGGACGGTGGTCCCCGCAGCCAATCATGACCCTTGGAGTTGCCCAGCAGCGCCCGCCCCTCGGGCCGTTTTCTACCAATCGGAAAGAAATGACACTCTGTGACTCGCTAGGGTTTTCCCTCGCGGCTGGAAGGGAGGGGGAAGGGGCGGAGACAAGGGCTGAGGGCCGAGGAAGTGGGGTGAGACAGTGACGTAGGGTGGCCCGAGAACACGCCTGCCAATGGCGGGGCGGCGAGAGACGGCGAGAGCCAACCGGAGCGGAGTGAGAGGTTCTCTGACCAATTAGAGCTCAGCGATAGGAGATGGGAGCCAATGGGAACTCCGCGTCCCACTACTGAGGAGAGATGGTCGGGTGTTCCGGGAGGCGAGTCGGCCCCAGCGTGAGAGTGTGTCAGGTTGCCTAGCAACCACAGCTAGGCTTCACCTGTAAAATATCTGAAATACTTGGTTTGAATTCAAATCTTGGCATTTTCTAGTCTCCAGAGCAGCAAAGTGCGCCTGTATTCCAAGTTAGATCACAATTGCTTCCACCCACATTTTACAATTTGTAAAACTGTAACTATTCTAAATACCTAGTTTAAAACTACCTTTACTTTTATAGAAATTGCTGTTGAGCCAGCTTTGCCTAAATAAACCTAAAAAGTGATATTTTAGGATTTAAGATGATGCAGGTCTTGCCTAAGAAAGTAAGTTAACCCAAGTCAGTGATTTTTGCTAGACATCTGGCCCATGGCTCACCATATTTTCTGAGCTTACTGTGGTAGACTACTACTGCAGTCTTTTCAAAGACTAAATGAAGGCCCATAATTTCTAGCATAGTCTGGAAGGTAAGGACTACATTACTTTCCCAGAAAATGGGAACAATTCAAATGCTAAGGACACTCAGAGAGAATCCACAAGATGACAATTACTGCCTTAGAATAAACTCCAGCCTGGGCGTGGTGGCGCACGGCTTTAATCCTAGCAATCAGGAGGCAGAGGCAGGAGGATCTTTGTGAGTTAAAGGCCACCCTGGTCTACAAAAAAAGTGGTGGAGCACGCCTTTAATCCTAGCAACTTGGGAGGCAGAGGCTGGCGGATCTTTGTGAGTTCAAGGCCAGCCTGGTCTACAGAGTGATTTCCAGGACAGCTGGGGCTACAGGGAGACCCTGTCTCGAAAAGACAAAAAAACAAACAAACAAAAACCCCAAAAAAACCTCCAGTAGGGACATACTTTAAACAGCGCATCTGTATGAAACCTAATACTTTGTACAACGATATACACCAATAAAAACTGTAATGAAACAGATTCTGGTTTCCTGTTAAAATAGAGAAACTGCCGGGCGTGGTGGCACATGCCTTTAATCCTAGCACTTGGGAGGCAGAAGCAGGCGGATCTTTGTGAGCTCAAGGCCAGCCTGGTCTACGGAGTGAGTTCCAGGACAGCTGGGGCTACAGGGAGACCCTGTCTCGAAAAAGACCAAAAAAAAAAAAAAAAAAAAAAAAAAAACTATATATAATGCCTAGCTTTGGTGAGAAACAGAGCTTCAGAATTGTTTTAATATCTCTCCTCATCTCACCCAGGAACTGTTGATAAGGAGTTACTGACAATTCATGCAAGTATGGCTAAGTGAAATTTATTGTACACTGTAGATGCTAAATTTCTTAGCAAAACACGTCTGTTGCTCCAAAAGGAAGGAGAGGTAGTTTTTGTCTGAGCTAAATATGAGTGGCCATGGTTGGGAACATGGATTAGTATTTCTCTGAATGATGTGTTCTGCCATAGAAAGAGTTATGCAAAGCGCTATAGTATTAGAACAAAAAGACAGTGAACTCATATTTACCAAATACATTGATGGGAGGTAGGGTTACCGCGGGGGAGGGGGTGGGGAGACCGGACTGGATGGCTCCGAAACTACTGGCTACAGATTTCAGATTCTATGTGATGACATTCTTGATAATCAAAAGGACATCAGGTCAGATGTAATGGGTGATAAATGGTTATTAAGGGGACTAAAGTTAGCTACTTTGAAGATCATTTTGGCTACTGATCGGTACCTTTCCAAGTCCCCATATTCACAAAGTTCTAATCAGTCAACCAATCTACAGGATCTCCAGTTCAGATACAGCTTTTTCAAGAAACTTCAGTTCACAAAACCTAGTATGACATTCTCCACAGCAAAGTAGCAAAATACGTTGGAAATGGAACCACTACAAACTAGTAGCATGAATTACTTGGGGGAGAGAGACCATTCCATAACGGCTATCGATCGATCATACTGTCTTCGATATGTCTTTTATTTTCGAATTATGCCTACATAAAGTTACCCAATGACAAACAGAAAGGAAAAGATATTGCTTGATTGTGATTAACAGCATTTTGGGTGGGGGCAGTAGGTTAAAATTCCTGGCATATTGGACTGTGTTGAAAGGCTGTAAGGAAAAACATGAGAAAAAAGAGCTTTGCCCTTAGTAAAGGAGAGCAAATAATTCCAACTCCAGGACTGTACAGTAAGAAATGATTAGCCAGATTGTCACGAAGATGAGCATCTTGTCCTAGCAGAAATTCCCACAAGGCACAGGTTGCCTTTTTTAAAAATCAAATTGATTTACAATTTCACAAAGTGATTATAGTTATTGATTATTAGCACATTTGGTAATGGACAGCAAAATGGGTTAGTAATTATATATACAACATCTTAACTCAATTTAAAAAATTCTAAAATTTTGGGGGCTGGAGAGATGGCCTAGTGGTTAAGAGCACAGACTGCTCTTGCAGAGGACCCGGGTTCGATCCCCAGCAACCACATGGCGGCCGAGAACCATCTGAAACTCCAATTCCTGGAGAGCTACAGTTCCAGGGGAATCCGAGACTCTTCTGACCTCCGCGGCATTGCACGACACAGGTGCAAAAACCTGCATGCAGATAGTACATTCATACACATACAGAAATAAATTAAAAAAAATTTTTTTTAATTCTAAAATTTTATGAAACATTAGTAGCTTATACTGGACTAAGAAAATGTCAGTTATTGACAACTGAGGGCAAGGTATACATATATTTATTAAGCAAAGACTGCAAGGAAAAGAGAAATGTCCTGTAATCCATTCTTCCAATGCCCAGGAAGAAGACAGAAGACCCCTATAGAGGAATACTATAACATTAAGCAAGTACAGATGAGGAACTTCATGAACACCATGTAAAGGAACCTAGCGGAGCAAGTAAGAGTAAATGCTGAGTAGCTGATAAATGTAGAACAATGTAGACCTTGTAATGGTTTGGCTTCACCACCCCAGGGCATTTTTAGCAATGTTTCATGGTGTGCCCTCACCTAACAAGATGATTGCAAGGGCTAGAGAGACGCTCAGAGGTTAAGAGCAGGTATTGCTCTTACAGAGGACTGGAAGTCAGTTCCCAGCCTCTGTACAGGATGGCTCACAGCCAACTGTAACTCTAGCTCCAGGGGTATTCGACACCTCTGGCCTCCAAGGGCACCTGTACTCACATGCATGTACACAAACATACATAATTAAAAATAATAAAAATAAATCTTACTGCTGGGCGTGGTGGCTCACGTCTTTAATCCCAGCACTTGGGAGGCACAGGCAGGTGGATCTCTGTGAGTTCAAGACCAGCCTGGTCTACAGAGAGAGCTCCAGGACAGCTAGGACTAAAGGGAGACCCTGTCTCAAAAAGACCAATCAATCAAATTTTTTTTTTTGTCTTTTCGAGACAGGGTCTCCCTGTAGCCCCAGCTGTCCTAGAACAATCAATCAATCTTACAAAAGATGATTGAAATACATCTAAGTGTCATTTCCTCATACAATGTACCCAAAGGCTGGAAGGAGGTGGGGCGGGGGTGGCTGAGAATGACGACAACAATCTTCTCTAAATCTCTTTGGGAGAACAAAGAAACTTACCATAGATTTTCCCGGATATCAAATTCAAATTTGGCAAAAATGTATCATATGCCCTTTCCTGGATGAATTATTATAGTGGATCATGATTAGCTTTAGCTTTCCCTAAAAGTACTCAAGATTTTGTTCACGAAGATGACACAAAGGCTGAGTGGCCTGTCATATGGAGGATTTGCTGCTTTGCAGGTCCACTCTAGCAGACTGTTTTCTGTGTGTGGGAGTCTATCCCTGAACGCAGTTGAACAAGATGGATAATGTTAGACACCCAGAGGACTATGACTCAGCACAAAATGGCTGCCACCAGATGCCCCAGGACCCCAAAAGTAATGTAATTTATTATATAACCAGGTTTGCCAAGAAGCCTTGTGTGGTTTCTTATAAAGTCTTTGGGACCAAGGACACACAACCACCTGGCAGCTGGCCCCTGCTCAGTGGCCTAGAGAAAATAAAGCATATCTCATTTGATAAAGCATATCTTTAATCTCCTGGCTCTTCCAGATCCTCTGTTCCCGGCCCCTGAACTTGGCTTCCACAAAGTTAATCTTACTTGTGTCAAAATATTTCCAATAAGCACTTGGTTGGTGTGTCATTCACTCATTAATATTCTGTATTATAAGCACTCTTTCATCTTCACACATAAAATTAAAATATGGGCCGGGAGTGCCGGCACATGCCTTTAATCCTGGCACTCGAGAGGTAGAGGCAGACCAATCTCTGTGAGTTCAAGGCCAGCCTGGTCTACAGAGTGAGTTCCAGGATAGCTGGGAGACCCTGTCTCAAAAATAACAACAACAACAAAAATAAATAAAATATGGAAAATGTTAAAGAGAAATCTTAGAAACATGTTTGTGAATTAACATTCTATGTTCTTACTTCTCTGGGTTATTAGTCTGTATTTGCCAGGCAAGCATATTTGAAACTAGCATTCTGATGGCATCACAATGAGGATCATAAACTTGATTGATGTGCATTTACATCTAAGCCTATTTAATAGAAGCTGGCCACTAAGCCCACAGGAAAAGCACCAAATCTTCAGCCCTGATCAGTTTCTCAGAAAAGCAAGGCCTGTTCAGTAAGGCTTCTTAGGACAGGTGCTCACACTCCTCTTCCGGGGTCTGCCACACTATTCCATTCCTGGACACAATGGTGCTCTAGTGGAAACAGCACAGAAGAGCTGTATTTGAACCCCAGCTTTGCTATTTATATGGCCAAATGACTTAGACTCTCTGAGGTTCAGTTCTTCAGTGGTAAATAGCAAATAATATAGACCTGGAGGTTGGTGGGTAAGATACCTATTATATTGCCTAGAAAATAAGTGCTGAGTAAGTGGAAGCTGTTATTGGGATGCTGACAAGTGATGCACAAGTCAGAGTCCCCTCGAGAGAGATGGACAGTCCACTGAGCTCACTCCCTTTGCCTGGTTTAGAATGGAGGGGAAAATCTGGCATATGAGAGAATTCTTTAAATTTAAATTCATACATGAGTATTGTATTTGCATTATTTCTACCCCTCTCAGTCCCTCCTCAGCTCCTCCAAAGTCCCTCAACTCCCTCTCAATTTCTTGTCCTCTTTTTTATTATTGCTACATATTCATGCATACTTTTAATTTTTTTGTGTATGAGTGTACTGTCTGCATGTAGGTTGATGCACCTGTGTCATACAATGCCACGGAGGTCAGAAGAGGGCATCAGATTCCCCTGGAACTGGAGTTATAGACGGTTCTTATCTGCCATGTGGGTGGTGGGAATCGAACCCGGGTCCTCTGCAAGAGCAGCTGGTGCTCTTAACCGCTGAGCCATCTCTCCAGCCCCCATACATATTTTTATAAACACACACGTAAAATGCACTGAGCTCATTTAATGGTCTTTATGTGTAGGTGTGTTTAGAACTGCCCACTTGGGATTATATAGACTCTCAGAGAGCTAGTCCCTGGAGAAAATTGATTCTCCCCCCATTAGCATCTATTGACTCCTGTATTGCCTGTAGCTCTTCATCTTAAGGTGGGACCCATGGCATTTCCCCACCAACCTTGACACGTCACCTGGTTTGTAGCATACTGTGGAAATTGCATTGGTTCAGCTTTCCTACCATGTGTAGAATGCAGTAACTCATGGCACGTATCTTGTCCCTCTGTCTCTTACAATCTTTTGTCTCTCTTCCAAGATGTTCCCTGGGCCTTCAGTGTAGAGGTTGCACTGTGGATGTATCAGCACTGGATGTCTCACAGACACTTATTCTCTGCACTTGACCAATTGTGGAACTTTGTAATGGTCTTTATATGTTGCAAAAAGATACTTCCTGGATGAATTGTGAGAGGTGCACGTGTCTGTAAATATAAAGATATGTATTTAGAATACAGTAAAAAATTATGTTGGTCTAGGGAAGTTACAGAAGTCAGTCCTTCTCTAATGTCTGTGACTTCTCCAGCCATGCGTACTCGGCTGTGTTTACAGCACTGTGCATGAATTTCCTCCCACTGAGTGCTCCTTAAGTTAATTAGAGAGCTGGGTTGATGACCTCCAAGATAAAAGTGCCACTACTGTACCAATAGAGTTAATGTTTTGGGCAATAGGCTTTGTAGCTAGGCTGGAACATTGGCTGCTTTTCTGCTTTGGCAGTTTGCAGTAACTTCTGATAATATCTTTGGGGAGGAGGCTTCCAGGTCAGTTCCAGCTCAGCTGTATCAAAAGTATGTCCTGTCTTCGGCAATAGGATCTTACCTCCAAGTTCTGGAAGGCAATCAAGGGCTATGACAATGCATATATTATTTTGGGAGTCTCTTGAACTAGCCTGACCAACAACTCAAAAAGGAGGTTTTCCTTGCCTGAGACTGCGATTTTTGTTACATAGCCTCCAGCTAGATGTGTGCACACACATTTATAGTATATGTATATTTTTCATGGGCTGATTAAATACTACATTTCCCTTTAGCTTTCACACCATCTAAGCATTATTCATCTCTCTTTCCTCATATGAGAGAATTTTTATGTCACACTTCCCACTTTCTCGGTTCTCTTGGTTTATTCTTACTTTGTGGAGCAGGGGATTGAATAGTATAGCCTGTTACTTTTATTTTAGCCTTTTTTGTTGTTGTTGTTGTCTTTTTCAAGACAGGGTCTCCCTGTAGCCCCAGCTGTCCTGGACCAGGCTGGCCTTGAACTTAGAAAGATCCGCCTGCCTCTGCCTCCCAAGTGCTAGGATTAAAGGCATGCGCCACCACGCCCGGCTTATTTTAGCCTTCTTAGAGTCTGGTTAACTCTAGGTTTTAAGCTCAATCACCTTAACCTTTTGTTTGCTTTTTAATAGGCTAAGCTTATCTGTCTCAGTGCCTTTGCACTTGCTGTTCTTCTTAGAACTCTGATTTTCAGATGACTGATTTTTTTTTTTTTTTGGAAGAGAGGAAAGGAGGGCATCCCTTTGCCAGAGTTCCCCAGCAGTCTCCAAGCCTCTATACCTTAGGTGGGAGTCAGGAGGTTGTGAGGACAAGCCCCTAGTTTCAGCAGCAAGCCAAGAAAGGCAGAGGATGTGTATCTCCTCCTCGAAGTCTGAGACCCAGCCTGTTTCTCCAAGCCTTGCCCTCTGTAGGCTCAGCCGTCAACGGCTCCTGACATGGGTTCCGAATCTTCACCACAAAAACTCTGTCCTGACATGGTCATCAGTAGTTTGTGTTCTCCAAAAACCACAGACAGGCATTTGAAGGGGACATTCATGTCATGATGCGGCCAGAAGGCGCAGGCTGTGCTGACCAGCTATGAGATGGTCAGGGTCCCCAGACGACAACACAGTCTTAGGCGGACGGGGGAGCTCCCAAGCAGATAGGTAGCTTCCAGCATTGGACTCGGTCAGTTGTTGTTCCACCTCAGATGACTGAGTCTTTAACTCATCGTTCATAACGCACTCAGCTCAACTGTCAGAAGGAGCATATTCCTTTACCACTATATTGGTTACTTTTCTTGTTCTTGTCATCAAAATAACTTACAAGAATCAACTTAAGGAAGAAAGGATTTATTTGGCTTTCTTTCAAGGGGAAACCCTCCATCATAGCAAGGAAGCCATGACAGCAGGAGGACAAAGTGGCTGGTCACAGTGCATCTGCAGTCAGAAAGCATGGAGCAGACAGGAAGTGAGTCCAGGTTATAAAATCCCAAGGCCTCCCCCAGTGACCTAATTCTTCAAACCAGACTCCTCTTAAAGGTTCATCAGTCTTCCACATAAAACACTGTGGGGGACACTGCACATTCAAGCCACGGTTGTCATCTTTATATGCTTTATCCTTCTTAGGCCAACTGTTTTTTTTTTTTTTTTTTTTTTTTTTTTTTTTTTGGTCTTTTTGAGACAGGGTCTCCCTGAAGCCCTAGCTGGCCTAGAACTCACTGTGTAGACCAGGCTAGCCTCCTTCTGCCTCCCTAGTGCTGGGATTGAAAGCCCATGTCCCCACACTTGCTTCAAACTATTTTATTTTCCTATCTTTTTTTTTTCTTGTCTTTTTGAGACAGGGTCTCCCTGTAGTCCCAGCTGACCTGGAACTCACTCTGTAGACCAGGCTGGCCTTGAACTCACAGAGATCTTCCTGCCTCTGCCTCCCAAGTGCTAGGATTAAAGGCGTGTGCCACCATGCCCGGCTATCCTATCTTTTATATACATTTGTGAAAGGAAGTTCCCAAAGTGTGGGTATGGGAACCTTTAAAAAGTTCTGAAACTGTTTCCTTAGAGCCAGCAAATTTATGGACTGAATTCGGAGCCAAGACATTGATGGTCTCACCTCACCTGCAGAGTTAGTGGGGGGATGGGAAGAAGAAGCCACCAGCAGCTTCTCCGGGGAGCTGAAGCTAAAACGCAAAGCCTCAGCTGGCTGTGGAAATTCCACCTGCACCCCAGCCTGGCCCCGTTCACTTGTCTGGACTCAAGCTCTTGGCCCTGGCATTGGCGGAGCAAAAACCACCTGTCAGGAATCCACACACCCAGGTCACATAGACTGGTGGCCAGCTGAAGGCCTCTGTCCAGTCAAAACCAGCCAGCCAAACCAACACATACTTTGCAGGCTGGTGGTGTGTAGAGCAACCCCTTTCCAGCCAAAACCCACTAGTGCCAACCAAGCCCTGTGTCTAAAGGGCCTAGTTTATGTGCACAAAAATAATGGCCAGGACTCTCCAATGATGGTTAAAAGGAAAATCTGTTTATTAGTCCACGGCATCTTGTTTTTATACCCAGAGTGACATCATATCTCAGGGCCTGGTTTCAGACCCCCTGCCTCAGGTCCCCAAGGCGGTATCAAGGTTTCCTGAAGCACAGTCAAATCCTGCCTAAGGCCAGGTTTCTGTGTAAACAGATAAGCACAAAGGAATTCACAGGTGGCTTCCATTTTTCCCTATAAGACATTACTCCCTTGGTTAATTTGGGCTAACAGTGTGGCTGGACTTAAACATCCAAAGGGAAAGTATAACCAGAAATAAATAAATAGTAAGGCCTGAGAAATTATACTTCAGGTATAAAACTTGAGATTTTAGTAAAAAAAAAAAAAAAATAGAGCACAGTTGTTTTCCCTGTCTTACTGGCAAGTTCTGCTACCCCATGGCTGCCACTGCTTTTGCCATCCTTCAAAGACATGAGACACAGCTTTTCAACCCTCCAATATGGACTGAAAACGCATGTCTCTCCAGGAATCCTCCAAACCTCCAGTGCCAGATGGGGACTGCTGAGACATCCAACTTGTGGACCAAGCTACTGCTGGGGTTTCTGCCTCTTCAGAGTATAGACTGCCATTGTTGGACTACCCAGGCTGTATCATGGAGACCAGTGCAGGAAGATCAAGGCAGGATGCGGTGCTTACTGGACCTCATTTGGTGACCATGGGAAGGGAGCACAAGGGCAGAACTGATGGTGGTTTGGGCTTGCCAAGGAAGAGCCTTCAAACATGACATCTTTCAGCCTAATAAAGAAAAAAAAATCATAAGCTGAAGATGCTAAAACCTATGATGTATGTGGCATGCATATGTGCATACTTTGGAGTGATGCATACTGGAAGGAATAACAACAACAACAACAAGACTGGGTCAAAGAATTGACTGAACCAGTGAACTTCTGCTCGAAACAGTAAATTTCTGCAACGAGAATTTTGAGAGAGACTGAGAAAAAGATGAAAAACATGTTTGGCAGAATGCATGAGCTCTGGTGGGGTGGGGGGTGCAGGAAGGGGATCACGGGTCTAGATTTGATTTTAACTTTTGTATGAAATGCACAAAAGCTTCAATAAAAATTGGCTTGAGCTGGGTGTGGTGGTGCATGCCTTTAATCCTAGCACTTGGGAGGCAGAAAGGCAGGAGGATCTCTGTGAGTTCAAGGCCAGCCTGGTCTACAGATGGAGTTCCAGGCCAACTGGGGCTACAGGGAGACCCTGTCTCGAAAAGACCAAAAAAAAAAAAACAAAAAAAAAGACATTACTAAACCACAAGCAAAACACCTGGATGTTGATTTGAATGTACCTGATGATATCAGTTTATTGTATTTTCTGGCACCACCAACTGCTTTTGAAAAATTTTAAATATTAAAGTAGTGAATATCCATGCTTGCCCAGAGGCTCCAAGACTTGGGAGGTATGTGTTTACACTCTAGTCTGTCCTTACAGAAGCACTGAAAAGTTTTCTTTTCAGATAGTGTGTATCAAATGATGCTGGTGTATTTGCTAGGGTTTTGTTACTTTAAATTTTTGCATTCAAACAAAATTTCATTTTTGTTTCCTGCTTTGGGCTTCTTATCCTTACATATTTATGATTTTTTAAAAAGAAAACATGTACATGTACTAGCAGTTTAGTCACTTCACAAGGGAATAAATATGTTACTGAGGCCAGGTCTTTGGGTCCAGAGATGGTAGAAATGAGACTTGACCCATAAATTTACAGGCAAATCTCTCTTTTTTTTGTAAAAAAAGATATATTCCTTTTAAATTATGTGTTTGTGTGTGCATGTGTGTTGATGGTATGTGCATGTGAGTATAGCTGTCTGTGGAGACATGAAGCACGAACCTCTTGTAGCTGGAGTTGTTGGCAGTTGTGGGCCACCAACCTGGGTGCTAGGGGTGGGGTGGGTAGCCTGGTGCTCTGCAAGAATAGCACATGCTCTTAACCACTGAGCCATCTTTCCAGCCCCTGGGTAAAGTTTTTATTGGGCCACCTGCTCAAGCCAGGTGAGAGATGCAGCTTGTATCAATGATAAATCAAGTGATGGTTCCCTGAAAAAAGAGGAACATAAGAAAAATTCCTACCACAAGTTCCCCTCTGAATCCTTTGTTTAAATAAAGGATTCAAACACATGGTGTGTCCTGAGTAGTCAGTGTCCAGATGAGTACCTCATTGGATAATTTCGACCACCAGAGTAGGATGAGGCAGTTTTCAGGAGGCCAACCCTCACTTACATTTGTATTTGTAGCTGGTCAATCTTTAGTTTCAGGCTGTGTGATAGCCCTGGGTCCCCATTTGTGTCCTTCTTTGACTTTGATATGAAAGAAAACAGGACTATTTCTTCAGAGAACTTTCTAGCATTTGCTGGTTCTCCTGCCCTTTCAGGTGGTCCCCATCCATCTTAAATGTGTATTCATTTTATATTATTATTTGAAAGATTCTGCCCTGCTTTCCCTGGTTCCTACGTTAAAAGAAGGTAGTCCACCGAATCTTATTCTTCGGAGGTGCTGTCAAGTCAAGACTCCTCCAACTTCATGGAATGCATTTCAGCCATTCCTGGTCCTGCCTCATCTGAGGGAAGAAATCAAAGGGCATCATCCTATTATCTCTTAAGCACTCCTCTTTTAAGTAGTTCGTGTTCAACCAGAGAAACAGAACCAACAGGAAATGTATATTGAGATTTACTATAAGGAATTGGCTTATGTGATACCTTACCTTGATAATTTCCTTAATGTCACTCAACTGTGATCTTTATCTAAAAGCATCATCTCAGGAACACGTACATTAGTATTTGACTGTTAATATTTCATCAGCCAAGGTTGGGCTCTGCTACCCATTTCTGCAGGTCTGTGCTGGGTCTTTGTCCAGTTGAGTCTGAATGGGTCTTCTGCATGCTGATTCCAATGCTTTAGGGTCATATGAACAAGGTCCCAGGAGCTTGTAGGGTTCATTTCCATTTGGTCTTGCATCACCTCCCTTACAATCTTTCTACCCCATCTTTTGCAATATTCCCTGAGCCCTGGATAGCTAAAGCTGAATATAGGTGGCCTGGAGCCATACTCCGTAGACTGCTAATCTTCACAGTTTGGCCATTCAGGCCCTTTTGTGTTCCCAGTCTCCTGTTGCATGGAGTTAAGAGGTAGTTAATGCCTTCTTGGGTCTTTGTTCTATAACGCTTTGGTCTTATGTGTACAGGTTTCATTGTAGATGTATCACCTAGGCATGAGCCATTCACAGACCATGTCTGTGTGTGTCCAGCTGTGGGACACTGTATATTCTCATCGGGTGCAAAAGAAGCTTCCTTTTTTTCCAGGTCAGCTGGGGCTACAGGGAGACCCTGTCTCGAAAAAAAACAAAAAAACAAACAAACAAAAAAGAAGCTTCCTTTTTGAGTGGTGTCTGGGATCTTTGTAAATATAAGGATACTTCTTTTGTAGTTAGTAAAATGTTATCTTAGTCAAGGGATGTATCTGCCTTATGGAATTGTCTACCATCTATGACCTCTCCAGTTGTGTGGATCTGGCTATGTTAACACATGAGTTTCCTCCCACTGAGTGGACTTTAGGTCCAATTGGTTAACCATTGATTTCCCCCCAAATAGAAGTGTCATTATTATACCAATGTCATATGCTGTGCTGGTCATTGACATGGATATTTGGTTTTGAGGCTGACGTTGGACCATTGATTGATGATCTCTCTTAGTGGTTTGCATAGTGCTGTCCACAGCTGAGAGCTAGCCTGCAGGGTTGGTGGCTTCCAGATCAGATCCAGCTCCATTGCTCAAGATACAGTTTCCGAAGTAGGTCCTGCCTTCAGCCATAGGGTATTTTGTTCAGGTTCTGGGAGGCAATCAAGGACTGTGGCAATAGTCTGTGTAATGTGGGGAGTCTCTTGGACTACCCCAGCCCAACAGCTCAAAGGAAGGTTTCTCTTGTCTGGTACTGTTTCTTGATATGCAGCCTTTATCTTTGCATAAGGACTCATGTAGAGGTATTGTATGTGTAATTTGTCAGTAGATTGTTAGATAGTATGATTCTCTCAGGTGTTTTACCCTAGCAAGCCATTAGTTATCTCTCCTCTCTCCCTTTACCAACCTAGCCCTCCCTCCATGTCTTCTCCAATTATCCCTTGATACTGCCAGTCTCCTCTGGTCCCACTTCTCTTGGGCTCCTTTTTCCCCCTTTCCCCCCCTTCTTTCTATAATCCTTCCACTCCCCTCCCATTTAGATACCCTGATTTTGTCCAGTCCTCCCTTAATAACACCTGTCACCTACTAGTGCAGTTGCATCAGGATATATGCTTACTTATAAGGATTTGGTGCTAGGACCCACAAATGAGGGACACCATACCTCATTTTTTTTTTTCTGAGTCTGTCACTTCACTGAGCAGAACAGATGCTAGTTCCATCCATTTACCTGCAAATTTCATGGTGTTGTCTTTCTTTACCGCTGCATAGAACTCCATTGTGTAAATGTACCACATTTTCATTATCAACTTATCAGTTGAGGGATACTTAGGTTGCTTCCAGCTCTTCGCTATTGTGAAAAGTGTAGCAATAAACATGGATGTGCAAGTATCGGTGCAATAGAATGAATCCTTTGTGTATACACCCGGGAGTGGTATGACTTAGTCAAATGGTAGGTTCATTTTTAGTCTTTTAAAAGTTCTCTGGGGCTGGAGAGATGGCCTAGCAGTTAAGAGTGCCGACTGCTCTTGCAGAGGACCGGGGTTTGATCCCCAGCATCCACATGGTGGCTGAGAACGTCTTTGGCTCCAGTTCCAGGGGAATCCGACACCCTCTTCTGACCGCCGCGGCATTGCATGACATGGGTGCGCAGACCTGCATGCAGACAGTACATTCATACACATAAAAATAAGTAAAATTAAAAAAAAATTTCTCCACACTGCTTTCCATAGGGGTTGCACGAGTTTGCAATCCCACCAGCAGTGAATGAGCCTTTCCCTTTCCCCACCCTCTCTCCAGCATTTGGTATCATTAGTGTTCTTGATCATAGCCAGTCTTTTTTTTTTAATTTTTAAAATTAATTTTATTTATTTTTGTATGTGTAGGAATGTACTGTCTGCATGTAGGTTTTTGCACCCGTGTTGTGCAGTGCCGCAGAGGTCAGAAGAGGGCATTGGATTCCCCTGGAACTGGAGCCAAAGACGGTTCTCAGCCACCATGTGGGTGCTGGGGATCGAACCTGGGTCCTCTGCAAGAGCAGTCGGCACTCAACGGCTAGGCTATCTCTCCAGCCCGATGTTGAACATTTTTAAAGATGTTTCCTAGCCATCTTTACTTTTCTTGAGAACTCTCTAGAACAAATTTTCTTAACCAATTTTCTTGTTCCCCTCAAAGGTTTTTCATTTTGATTTTATTCTTCCTCTTTCTTCAAGGACAAAAACTTGCAGCTCACCCACCTCTCTGACATAGTAGCCTCAATTCGCTTGTTTCCCATTAACTCCTCAAATGACACCTCTTGACATCCTGGCACAGCTGACTAGATTTTGTACTTCCTGACCAATGGGTTCTGAGAAGCAGCTTCCCCAGGCAGGACAAGACAGGGCAAGGCAGGGCTGTTCAGCCAACTTATTATCAACTCAAAAAGTCAAGCTTCCATATGAATTAGCATGTCTTCTTCCTTGGAGCAACGATCTAGGTATCAGAAATTACCTTTATTCAATGTGAACTCTACCCAGGGCCCTAGGGTGTTATCCCAACTTTGCTCAAGGACAAACCTTGCTTCTCCTGTCCAATCGTTTTCTTAGCTATCAAAGGCCTACATAACGTTGTTGCTCTTATGATCACAGATACCCCCTGTACCTGTGACATTGGTGACAGTCCCTAATATCACTAAGGCCTCAGGAGAACACTGGTCTTCCTGTAGCTATTCATCTTGAGATACAAGATAGATACTTGCCAGTCTCCCTAAACATGTCTTATTCAAATAAATTCCTTTAAAATTATGCAATGACATCTGCCTCCTTAGCGCAGTAGAAAGCGTGTCGGTCTCATAAAATTATGCAATGAAATAAATATTATTTTTGATGTGTACGTTTGTCTTCCTTGGTCACTCTCCACTTTGCTTACTGAGACGGGGTCTCTCACTGAACACAGAGTTCATTGATTTGGCTAGTTTAGCTAGTCAGTTTGCCCTAGGAATCCCCATGTCCACCTCCTAAACTCTGGGATTACAGGTAGCTGGCCAAGATTGCCTGGCTTTTTCATGGCTCTGGGAATCTGAACTTTTCTCCTGGCATGCAAGCACTTTGTCCACTGGGCCATTTCCCCAGTCCCATTTTTTTTTTTTTTTTTTTTTTTTGAGACACAGGGTCTCCCTATAACCCCAGCTGGCCTGGAACTCACTCTAGACCAGGCTGGCCTTGACCTCACAGAGATCTGCCTGCCTCTGCCTTCTGAGTACTAGGATTAAAGGTGTGTGCCAGCACATCCGGCTTAAAAATGGTTCTTAGTTGCTATGTGGGTGCTGGGAATCGAACCAGGGTCCTCTGCAAGAGCAGTCAGTGCTCTTAACTGCTGAGCCATCTCTCCAGCCCCTCATTATTTTTTAAAGGTAATATTGACATTTTTGTCTTTCATAGCATTGTATGATAGAAAAAAATACTGGATTTTTCTTGTCAAGCAGGCCTTGATTGGAATCATAGTAATGACCCTTGGTTTATCTGCAAATAAAAAACAAAACAAAAAAAAAACGTCTGGCTTAAAAAGTTGTTATGAAGATTCAATCTACGGTACAAGAGGATCTGAGTAACTACTGGGAAAGACTTGAATTCCTAGCAATTGCTAACTGTAAGGAACATAACATTAGTAAATGTGTGGATTTGAAATGCTCTAACTTTAAGGAAGAGAAAAGTTAATTTAGCTTAGTCAGAAACTGCACTAATCCAAGGCAGTTCAGATAACCAACCCTGAGCACAGCAGGGGCCCCGAACCCAGCAAGGGAAGAGACCCCAGGCGAACCCAAAGCTGTCTATGCATAGCTGATTAGGCGGCAAGAGAAGGTCCAGAAGCCGGACCCTGTCCGCCCAGGACCTGGGCATGAACTCAGATAGCAGATAACCACCTGGCCGTGAATGGGGACCCCAAGGCACCAGCCTGAGATTGACGTCTGGGACCAACTTCACTCCTCCTACCTGGCTACCAGCTACTTAAACTGGGAAGTGTGGAATGACTTTGCTCTCACTCCCCCTCCGGAGACCTACCATGAGATACCACTGGGAACCTCCCAGCTGAGAACACCCGGACATGCTGCCCCGTGACACCAGCTTGTCTGAAGTGCATGCTGACCCTGCTGGCCACTGCGCTGCTGGGACCAGCCTGCCCGAGCTCCACAGCCCCTAGTCAGAGAGAGATCCACTTCGGCCAATCAACTGGCTTCCTGGAACTCCCTAGCATGGACCTCCTCTGTCACTTCCAAGAGGCTAAAAGAATGCTGTGTAGGTGAGCAGCCTTGGGGAGATAGGCTAGGACAGGACAGAATTAGAGTTATAGAGTTAACCTGCGTGGGAATTAATAAAATTAGATCGCATTATAATATTTGTGTCCTGGATTCCTTTGGACTTAGCCCATGCTAGTCCATGCTCACGGTGTTAACCCCACAAAATTCATGCAATAGCAGCAACACCAATATTTCATGAAAATGTAGGTCACTGTGAATCTATCAGCTCCAGTTAGTATACATGAGCTATTGTGTCTTTACTACTGATTTTTCAGCCAGAAATATGGAAGACTTGTCCTCATTTTGAGAAGTGACTAAGTTAAATGATTTTTTTTTTCCACTTAGTTCTGGAAACTAACTTGAGACCATTTTGGAATGAGAAGCTGTTTTGAACATCAAAGATTGTTGTCTATGTATCAAGTAGCTCTCCTAATTAAAATAAGACTTGTTCCAGCATGTCCATTGAGAAAATCAGAACCTTGCAGTTGTTTCCTGTGATTCATAGCACTCAGATACCTGCAATAGTATCTTAAGTAATCAGTAAAACTTGTTTTCCCTATAGAGGGTATAAAGTCATATTAATTTTTTTAAGCCAACTTGGTATAAATAAACTTTCCTTTATTCATGAGAACTAGAGTATATCAAGGTCTGTGTTCTCTACCTGAATGGTCTAAGAATACAGTCCAAAGGAAGGCCCCTCTACTTTCCAAATAAGAAGGGAGAGGAAAAGGAAAGGGACAGGGACAGGGATGGAGAGAAAGAGGGGAAGGAAAGGAAGAGAGAAGATGATTGCTATTATAATGTCTTGTTGCTGACTCTGGATCCTTTACCTGGCATCGTTTATACTGAAATATTTACTGAGTTCCTTCAACATTGCAAATGCTGGGCTAGGAACCAGCAATATACTCAGGGATATACTAGAAACTAGACTGTCCTCATAATGCTTTCTTGGTACCATAGTTTGGTGGATGTGTTTATTTGACCAGATAGACCATCTTAGATGCTCTGTGGTTGGGTTCCACAATTAGAGAGACCTCTTTTAGGTCCCATAGAGAGTTATATACTATACCTTAAGTGGCATGGTTTTTTTAGAACTTTAGCTGTTAGCCACACCCTAAAATAGAAAGAATGCATCTCTAAGTCCAAACACTGAGTCCCTGAGGTCAAGCCACAATTATCAGTTGAGAATACACCTGCCTCTCAGGTGAATTTTTCCCGTGACAGCTGGTGCCTGATGCCTCACCTATCAGCAGACCTTTAGGGATACTCTGACAGGTCTCCTTACTCATTTCAGCAACTCAGGTTAGAGTGTTGGTCTCTCTTTCCAGAACATTCTATCTTGCTTATACAAACGGTATACTTCTGTCTCAAGAGTTTGCACAGAGCAGTGGAAAAAAAACCTATGGCTAAGCCATGGGGAGGCTGGCCATCTTACTACCACCTTATAGTTATTCATCACATGGAAATCACTTTGAAAAAGCCTTCACATGGGGGGGGGGAGGGAAAGGGAAATAAGCCTGAACTGAATTGGAAAAAATGTATGAAATGCACAAAGCATCAATAAAAAACTAATTTAAAAAAAAAAAAAGAAAAAAAATGAAAAAGCCTTCACAAAAGAGTGGAAGTCAGTGAATCGTCATCTCTTCCTATCTTCTCTGCGTACAGAAAAAAGGAAAAACAATAACTTGCCATCAGCTTTAGGAAGAGAAGAAGGAATTAAATAATTTTAGGGCTGGAGAGCCGGTGCAGCTGTTAAAGGCTCAGGTTCACAACCAAAAGACAAGAAAAAAATCTAAGAAAATTCTTCCTGGGAATGGTGGTGAACAACTTTAATCCTAGCACTTGGAAGGCAGAGGCAGGTGGATCTCTGTGAGTTCAAGGCCAGCCTGGTCTACAGAGTGAGCTCTAGGCCAGCTGGGACTAAAGGGAGACCCTGTCTCAAAAAATACCAAAAAGAAAAGAAAATTCTTATTTATAGTCTTTATTTTATAATAAACCTTGTGGAGATTTCTGGCACCTAGAGCAACATAGAATAAAGTAATACTCTTGGACAAGAAGAAGAAAGAATAGTAGTCTCCTATAAAATAAAAAATATGCATATGTGTGTCTATATGTGTGTTATATAGGTTATTTTCTTAGTCTGCTTTTAGTTGCTCTAACATAATATTTCAGATTGGGTGTCTTAGTTTCACAAAAGCAACTTAAGGGAGAAAAGTTTATTTTGGCTCGAAATTCTAGGTTATAATCCATTATTTCAAGAAAATCAAGTTGGCAGAAACTTTCAGCAGCTGGTTACATCTACATAGAGTCAAGAGCAGACAAAGAATGGAGGCATTCTTGCTTTCCATCAGCCCCCTTTCTCCAGTCTTACACAGGTCAGTATTTCCTGCCTTGGGAGTGTTGCTGCCTACAGTTGGCAAGTTTTCCCACCTCAATAAATTTACTCAAGGTAATCCCTAACAGACATGCCTGTGGACCAAAGTAATCTAGACAATCCCTCATTGAAACTGTTTTCCCAGGTGATTCTAGATTGTAGCAAGTTGGGCTCATGAGATTGTTCAGTGTGTAAGAAGAGTTGGCATGCAGGCCTGATGACCAAGTTTCATCATGTCTGGATCCTACCAGGTGACAGGAGAGAATAGGTTCCACAAAGTTGTCCTCTGGCATCCGCATGCACACCGGGGCACGAGCAAGAAGTAGGTGCATTCATACACACACACACACACACACACACACACACACACACCACCCCACAGACTAAATAAATAAATAATAAAATTTAAGATTAGACTGTGTCAGGGCTGGAGAGATGGCTCACTGGCCAAGAGCATTGACTGCACTTGCAGAGGACCTGGGTTCAATTCCCAACACCCACATGATGACTAACAACTGTCTGTATCTCCAGTTCCAGAGGATCTGATGCCTTCTTCTGGCTTTCACCAGCGTTGCATGACATGGGTGCACTTACACACATGCAGGCAATACACTCATACACATAAAAATAAATAAATAGGGGCTGGAGAGATGGCCTAGCGGTTAAGCGCGCCGACCGCTCTTGCAGAGGACCCGGGTTCAATCCCCAGCACCCACATGGCGGCTGAGAACCGTCTGAAACTCCAATTCCAGGAGAACTCCAGTTCCAGGGGAATCCGAGACCCTCTTCTGACCTCCGCGGCGTTGCACGACACGGGTGCACAGACTTGCATGCAGACAGTACATTCATACACATACAGAAATAAATAAAATTAAAAAAAAAAATTTAAAAAAAAAAAATAAATAAATAAATAAATAAATAAAAACTTTTAAAAAATCCATATAAACTCAGGAGTTTGAAAGACATTTAGAGAGCTCAGACTGACATAGACCTTGGAGCTATGAAGCCACCTGCCAGCATTGGCCCGGCCTTGCCATAAACTTACCTTACCTATTATACTGGAAGTCTAGCAAGTTCCTTCTGAGAAACCACTCACAAAGGGTTGCCTTAGCCTTTAGATTTGGCTTCTTGTAGAGGTCTGCTTCGCTCCTACTTGAGTAACTGCACATTAATAATTCTGGTGCACACCTTTAATCCCAGCACCCGGGAGGCAGAGGCAGGTGGATCTCTGTGAGTTCAAGGCCAGCCTGGTCTACATAGTGAGCTCCAGGCCAGCTGGGACTAAAGGGAGAACCTGTCTCAAAAAAAAGACCAAAAGCCCCCCCC
>VZQC01014560.1:532722-589494 GCA_009823505.1 Rhizomys pruinosus
ATTGGAGTGAGATGATATCTTAAAGTGGTTTTGATTTGCATTTCCTTAATGATTAGAGATGTTGAACACTTCTTAAGGTGTTTCTCAGCCATCTCTAATTCCTCACTTTGGTTTTTTTTTTGGCCTTTTCGAGACAGGGTCTCCCTGTAGCCCCAGCTGTCCTGGAACTCGCTCTGTAGACCAGGCTGGCCTTAAACTTACAAAGATCCGCCTGCCTCTGCCTCCCTAGTGCTAGGATTAAAGGCGTGCGCCACCACACCCGGCAAGAGGTAGTTAATGCATTCTTGAGTTCTTGTTCTATGATGCTTGGGTCTTGTGTGTAAAGGGAAGGCTGAAAAATTCAAAACATGGCACTGGCCTCTGATCAGGACATGCTTGATGCCTAACATGGCAGAGGGTATCATGCAGTAAGGAAATGCACATGAGACAGAGAAAAATCATGTCAAAGTCATTGTTATTAGGAGCCCCCTCATGGGATAAGTAACCTATTTCCTCTATGGTAGCTTTAATCTAGTCCCTTTTATTTTTTGGTCTTTTTGAGACAGGGTCTCCCTGTAACCCCAGCTGTCCTGGAACTCACTCTGTAGACCAGGCTGGCCTTGAACTCACAAAGATCTGCCTGCCTCTGCCTCCCAAATGCTAGGATTAAAGGTGTGCGCCACCACGCCCAGCTAATCTAGTCCCTTTTTTATTTTATTTTATTTTTCTTATGTGTATGAGTGTACTGTCTGCATGCAGGTCAGAAGAGGGTGTCAGATTCCCCTGGAACTGGAGTTAAAGACAGTTCTCAGCTGCCATGTGAGTGCTGGGGATTGAACCTGGGTCCTCTGCAAGAGCAGTCATCGCTCTTAACCAATAGGCCATCTCTCCAGCCCTAGTCACTTTTTAAAGGTCCCACTTCTCAATATTGTTTGGCAGGAATGAGGATATTCTAAAAGACACTTTTTTCAAGTCATTAACTAGAAAGATGATAAACCTGCTGGAGAGCTGCTTGACATTGTTCATGACATGCCCCAGAGAAATGGATCAGGGTTTGGTGATGGCAAGATCCTCAGTTGGATCCCAGGCTCTACCACTTAATAGGTTTGACTCTGAGAAGTCCCTTAATCTCTCCAGTCCTAGGTTTGCCTAGGGTTAAAATGACTTTCAGGGATATCCTGAGGACAAATATAACATTTATAACATTTCTAGTATGATTCATGGTATTCAAAACAAAGGAATAATTACTGTCCTTTGGGGTTAGTTATCTGCTTCATGAGGTTTTTTGAAAACTGTAATGTGGGGCTGGAAAGATGGCTCAGCAGTTAAGAGCACTTGTTGGTCTTGCAGAAGACCTGGGTTGAGTTCCTAACACCCATATAGTAGTTTTGTCTGTAACTCCAGTTCCAGAGCATCTGATGCCTTCTGGGCTCTGCAGGTGAACCCATGTGAAGGCAAACACACGCATAAAATTAAGATAAATATTTAAAGGAAAACTGTCGTTTATCTGAAGCTGATAATTGTCCTCAACATCCACTTTCATTCTTCTAATAATAAGACAGCAATAGCTGGATATACGCTACAAGCTAAGAAGCTTTCCTCATGAAGTTGGGATGGTGTGTCTTATTATCAGCCAATGGTATATGAGGGGAAGTGTTATGTCCATCCTTCTGATCATGAACTTCAAAAATTAATTCCTTGCTGTGGTGGTTTGAATGAGCATCCCCCATAGGCTTTAAGTATTCAGACATTTTGTCTCCAGTTGGTGGCACTGTTCTTGGAGGTCTTTGAAGGTGTGGCCGTGCTGAAGGAAGTATGTCATTGGGGGCGGGCTTAGTGAGTTTAACAAGCTTTGTGGTCTCCAGTATCTCTCTTGACTTCCTGTGCTCATTGGGAGATGTGACCCTCAGCTTGCTGCTCCAGCCCCGGCCACCATGCTTCCCACCACAATGGACTCTAATTCCCTGGAACCGTCAATCAATCGTAAGCTCAAATAAACTCTTCCTTTTATAAGTTCCCTTGCTCATGGTGGTTTATCACAGCAACAGAAAAGTGACTAATACACTTACCCATTATCATTTTGCGTAACCTTCCTGTGATGGGATGAATGATACCCGCATCGAAATTCTTCAGTGAAGTCCTAATCTCCAGTTCAAGGTGTAACTTTATTTGGAAATAAGGTCATTGGAAATTTATTGTAAGATGAGGTCATCAGGGTGGGCCCTAATCCAAAATACCATTCTCTTTGTTTAAAAATGGGGAGGGGAGAGAGCTTATGGGGAAAGGGGAACACTCATCCACTGCTGGTGGGAATGCAGACTTGTACAACCCCTATGGAAAGCAGTGTGGAGAACTCTTAAAAGACTGAAAATGAGGGCCTGGAGAGATGGCCTAGTGGTTAAGAGCACCAACAAGAGGACCTGAGTTCGATTTCCAACACCCACATGGTGGCTGAGAACCGTCTTTAACTCCAGTTCCAGGGGAATCTGACACTCTCTTCTGACATCTGAAGCATTGCACAACACAGGTGCACAAACCTACATGCAGACAATACATTCATACACATAAAAAATAAATAAAATTTTTAAAAAAATTTAAAAAGACTGAAAATGAGCCTACCCACCTGACCCAGTCATACCACTCCTGGGTATATACCCACAAAACTCATCCTATCGCAGAGATACATGCATATCTGTTTATTGCAACTCTCTTCACAATAGTGAAGAGCTGGAAGCAACCCAAGTATCCTTCAACCAGCGAGTGGATAAAGAAAATGTGGTATATCGGGGGAGGTGGGGTACTATCCTTTCTGGGATACAAATGGAAAACTCTGTGTTTCAATCCTATTGATAAATTTTCAATTTTTCTGATCTTGAAAATAACAATGGGAGGAGAATTTTATGTTCCCACAGGTAAAATTCACCAATCTAAATGCCTGAAAACATACAACTTATGGCTGTGCAGGATGAACTGGGGAATGTCAGCAGAGAGGTTGACCCATCTGAACACTAAGGAATGAGGAACATCAGACTGCCTGAGACACGGTCACTGAGCATCTCTCCGAATAATATTGGGTTTGACTGTTAATAATGGACCCTAATGCTGAGAAACCTTCCTACCTCCCCCCCTTTTTTCTTTTTTTTTTTTTGAAAAAAGAAAAATAGGATGGTAATGAAACCACTCCCAAACTGTAAACTAGAGCCAATTGTTACGGTGGTAATTTCCTATAAAACAGGCACAACGTATTAACTGATTGATAGGCATAGGAACTGTGAAAGGATATTTCTCTATCTAGAGCCAAATTCAATAGTAAAGTGTTTATAAGTTGTGTAATTAAGCAAAATATATTACTACAGGAAAGCTCTGACATCAGCAATGAATTATTCTGCCTAGGAGATGTTGGCTAGGGGATTCAAACCTGCCCTCCCAAATTATAAAGGCCTTTTGCCTATAAATGGGATATATGCAAGGAGAAAGGCAGTAAGTCCCTGTTGTCGAAGACCTGGTGTGAGCATGAAAAATGTTATGAGACGTCACCTGCTAGCGTACAACTGGCCTCTGAAATGCTAGAGAGCGTTACCAAAGGCCACTACAGCAATACAGCAAAATATTGGTCTCCCTGAGACAAACAAGACTCCTCCGAAAATATCAGCTACACCTCAACAGCCTGGAGATACAGTGCAACAGTGGCAGCCAAGTGTCTATATTATATCCCAAAACTATTTGGCTATTAGCTCTCTCCTTGGAGGAATAACTCACAGCGGATGCCACAAGCTTATGTCCTCTAGTGGTTAGGCGATGTTATAAGCCACAATAAGAACTTGTCACCCTTTATAGAGAAACCACAGTTTGCGGATTAGCATACCATCCAAGCATCTGTGTCTATGCTCACAGCTTAGCTTGACACAATAAGTGGTACTGCTTAAATGCCTGTACATCCAATAGCTTGAGCTTTGTTAGTATGACTGAAAAGGGTATCACTGTGAAAGCTGTCAATCCGTGAAGGGAAACAAACTGAACAGACCGGAGTCCAAAATGACAACTCCAAAGAAATTAGACTGTTTTCTTCTCACCCACTTGTGCCCCTTTCCCAAAGCCTAGGGAACAAACTGCGGAAGAGGAGGCGTGGTAGATTGTAAGGGCTGTGGAGAGATAGGGGTGAATCATGAGACTATAGGAATATAGTCTGGACACCTGATTGATCAACATGACTGTGCATACAAGCTTCTCCAACTGGACTATGGGAACCTTGGGTTGTTCAAAATTTGGACATAGATACTTGCAAAATGCACCGATTACTTAATTGTATGACATACTGAGTAACATCAATGTTATCTGCAAACAACTGTGTCATTGTATTGTAGAATCCCTTAAAAATAAATTAAAAAAAATTAAAAAAAAAAAAAAACAGAATAAACCCCAAGTTCTCACAAAAATACCAATGGGAGTGGGCTGGGCTGGAGAGATGAGTCAGTTAAGAGCACTTGGCTGTTCTCCCAGAGGTCCCAGATTTAGTTCCGAGAACCCACATGACAGGTAAAAACTGTCGGTAACTCCAGTTTTAGGGGAATCCAATGCCCCCACCTCTGCCTCTACATGTATTGGACCCATGGGTGCACTTACATACATGCAAGCAAAACACTCATACACATAAAATAAAAATAAATAAAATACTAGAGAAGAAAATGTTTTTTTAAGTGTAAAAAGTGTTAGGCTTATGAAAATAGCATTAAATTGACTATATAAACTGTCTAATATGTCATATAAGTTACAAAATATATGTCATAGTTCATTTATTCTGTGATTTGAGGAGGGGTGCTTCATACATCATTCTTCAATGTCACTGAGTGGAAGCCTTTTAGGTGGTCTGCTAGGTAACCCAAGCTGGGCTGGAATAGTTAGTGGATATTAAATGGTTCTATACATAGAACATGTGTTTCTACAAAACAGCAGATGTTTTCTTGTTTTAATATTTTATTATTTTAATTTTATGTGTATGAGTGTATTGCTGCATGTGTCTAAGTGCTCCTGTGTCATGCAATGCCAATGGAGTCAGAAGAAGGCATTGGATTCCCCTGGAACTGGAGTTACAGATGGTTGTTAGCTGCCATGTAGGTGCTAGGACCTGGGTCCTCTGCAAGAGCTGGCAAGCCAGCTTTTCATCCCAGAAAACCTTTTCTTTTTTCTTTGAGACAGGGTCTCCCTGTAGCTCTGGCTGTCCTGGAAATCACTCTGTAGACCAGGCTGGCCTTGAACTCACAGAGATCCATCTGCCTCTGCCTCCTAAGTGCTAGGATTAAAGGTGTGCACCACCACGCCCGGCAATACAACATTTAAAAGGGTAAATATAAACTCTCCCAATGGTGTCATAACAGAGGAACAGAAAGCCAGCAGAGCCAGACCGCAGGCTGAGAAGATATGCTGAGAAAAACTGTTCATCAAAGGCACAAACCACCTCACTAATACACTGGATATGGATTTGGTCACCTAAAAACCTTAGAACCATGAACAGATTCCCAAATACAAATAGAGAGTCTATGAAATCTTTAGGAGTTATCCGGAGGCTTCAAGGAAGTGACTCACGAAAACAAGAATACCAGATATGAGGAACTTGGAAGACTGATCTTAAAAATATCTAGTTGGTGTGTTGTGGGGTTTTTTTGTTGTGGTTGTTGTTTTGTCTTTTCGAGACGGGGCCTCCCTTTAGTCCCAGATGGCCAGGACCTCACTATGTAGACCATGCACTATGTAGGCCTTGAACTCACAGAGGTCCGCCTGCCTCTGCCTCCCAAGTGCTGGGATTAAAGGCATGCACCACCACAGCTGGCCTAAGACAGTTCTTAGCCATCATGTGTGTGATGGGAATCAAACCTGCGTCCTCTGCAAGAGCAGTCAGTGCTCTTAACAGCTGAGCCATCTTTTCATCCTGGGAAGGATATTACATTAACACATTTCTTGGCCCTTCAGAGAACAATCCTCACACAGGATGGTATGAGTGCTGTTTTTTTTTTCTGAGTGCTATTTATTGGCTGTGCTAATTTTCCACTTCTGCATTAAAACTTACTACACAGTTGCTTAAATCAATACCTATCTGTGAATTTAGCTTCTGTCAAAAGACCAGGTGTAGTGACTAGGTTTTGTGTTTAGCGCCTTACATTACTGAAATCAAGATGTTGATTGTAGAGCTGGAGAGGTGGCTCAGCAGTTAAGAGCACTACAGCTCTTGCAGAAGACCCTAATTAGTTAGATTCCCAGCAGGTATGGCAGCTCACAGCAGCTTGTAACTCCAGTTCCAGGGGTCTAATGCTCTCTTCTGGTGTGGTGGCACATGCCTTTAATCCCAGTACTTGGGAGGTGGAGGCAGAGGCAGGCAGATCTTTGGGAGTTCAAGCCCATCCTGGTCTACAAATGTACAAAGTGAGTTCCAGGACAGCTGAGGCAAAAAATAAAAATAAAAATAAAAATAAAAGTTTTTTTTTCTTGCTATTTGTGTTTTAAAAAAAAGTTTTAGCCGGGTGTGGTGGTGCATGCCTTTAATCCTAGCACTTGGGAGGCAGAGGCAGGTGGATCTTTGTGAGTTCAAGGCCAGCCTGGTCTACAGAGTAAGTTTCAGGACAGCTGGAGCTACAGGGAGACCCTGTCTCAAAAAGACCAAAAAAATAATAATAATAAATAAATAAATAAAAGTTTTATAGATTAAAAGTTATCTCAAGGAACTAAGGAATTAAGTCAGGAGAGACAATGAATAACTATAATAAATTCTGCTATACCTTTATTTTTAGAAAAAAGTGAAAATAATTAATTGGAAATATAATTGTTTTGTGGTATTTTTGAGACAGGGTCTCCCTTTAGTCCCAGCTGGCCTTGAACTCACAGAGATCCTCCTGCCTCTGCCTCCCAAGTGCTGGGATTAAAGGCATGTGCCACCATGCCCAGCAGAAATATAATTTTTAATAAAACATAAGAATATATTTTTTGGTCTTTTTGAGACAGGGTCTCACTTTAGTCCCAGGTGGCCTGGAGCTCTCTCTGTACACCAGGCTGGCCTTGAACTCAACAGCCTGGCTCTGCCTCCCAAGTTTTGGGATTAAAGGTGTGCACCACCACGCCCAGCTAAGAATACATTTCTTAATAAAAAGAAAGTTTAGGAGGTTAACCTACATTATTTACTCATAGTACATTAAGTAACTCATATTATAATACCAGTACTTATAACATAATATTGGTACAAAGTATACTAAGAATGATAAAATAATTTTTTTTGAGACAGGGTCTCCCTTTAATCCCAACTGGCCTGGAGCTCACTCTGTAGACCAGCCTGGCCTTGAACTCACAGAGATCTGCCTGCCTCTCCCTCCTGAGTGCTGGGATTAAAGGTATGTGCCACCAGGTCCAGCCTAAGATGGTTCTTAGCCCCCATGTGCATGCTGGGAATGGAACCTGGGTCCTCTGCAAGAGCAGTCAGTGCTCTGAACCACTGAACCATCTCTCCAGCCCAATAAAATAATATTTTTATAATATTATAATAAGGCTGTAAGACAGAATTTTTTTAGAAGCTTGTCTTTCTGGCACCAGATTACAATAATATTGTGTTAACTCTGTTTCTGTAACAAATACCTGAAATAAATCAACTTAAGAGAGGAAAGATTTGTTTTGGCTGGTTCTCTGTTTTCAATCAGTTGGAATTCCAATAACTTTGGGCCCATGGCAGTTCAGAATATTATGGTGGAAATACATGGTGAAAGATATGGCTGAGATGGCATGAAACAAAGGCAGAGAGGAAAACTAGGGGTCTCACTCCTTTTCAAGGGCATACCCCCATGACCTAACTTCATTCTACTAGAACTCACCTATGAAAGGTTCCACCATTTCCCATGAGTACCACAGGCAAAAGATCAAGCCTCCAACACATAAAACTTTGAGAACACTTAGCGAAACTATAGCAATCAGTGTTTAAACTATATCATATGGAATATATAATTTATAGCTGCTTTTAAAAATGTCAAAAAATAAAAAAAATGATGGCACACACCTTTAATCCCAGTATTGAGGTGGGGGGCAGAGGCAGGCAGATCTCTGTGAGACTGAGGCCAGCCTGGTCTACACAGTAAGTTCCAGTCCAGATGGGGCTATGGGGAGACCTTGTCTCAAAAACACTAAAACCAAAGCAAAACCAAACCAAAAACTGTTAAATTCTATAAGGAGAAATAAAATGAAAATAATTCAAATGATTGGCTGACAGGATGAAAGACCAATGTTTTTGTTTTCACTTTAACTTTTCAATGTGGTTATTATGATTAATTTAGAATTGATGACTTGTGGTGCTGGCAGGTGCCCACGTCTTCCCTGCCATTCACCCAGCTCCCAGAGTTGTTGCTCCGTCGTCTACTCACCTCTTCCTGGTCAAGGCCTTGGAACCCCGCCAGCTGGCCCAGAGGGTTCCTACAGCTACAACTTCTGACAGATGAATACCATTGGGTATAAATTCAGTTTACCCAGTTTAATTACCCTTCTCTCAAATGCAAGCTGCTTATTACAACCTCTCAGACAGCCTAAGCTGTGAACTACATCTCAAAGTTCTAGATAATCTTCACTGTCACTTTGGATTTGGAAGCAAGAAGGAGACTGAAACACCCATGTGGGTGTGTCTGTATAGCTCCTGCCACCCTGCCTCCCTGCCTGGATGGACTCTAGTTCCCTGCAACCATCAACAGCATCTCTCATTCCTTGGATTTGTGAATTCTCAAGCAGCTGGAATCAACAGAGAATCTGGTGGGAGAGCATGGCTGTTGAACAGAGAGGATCCCCAGGCCTGCTGAGGAAGTAACCAGGGCACCGTGAACAGAAGGATCTGGAATTCCATGGCTCTGCTTCTTGTTCTCCTTGAACTTATACTGACCGTCAGACTCAACAGGAATATTCTTGTTCTCCTTGAGTCTGTACTGACTGTCAGACTCAACAGGAATATTTTTCACTTTCTGCTAAATTTAGTTAAATAAAAGTAATTTCCATTATGAAGCTTCCAAGCTAAAAAGATACCTCCTATCAGGATAATGAAACTCAAAGAATTTTCTTCACCTCTTTTTTGTTTTTATAAATTTTTTGGGTCTTTACTTCTGTGTATGTGCATGTGTCTGTGTGAATGTGTGCACAAGTGCATGCAGGTGCTCATAGCCCAGAAGAAGGTGTCAGATAGGTTATAGCTAGAGTTACAGGAATTCCTGAGCTACTGGATGTCGGTGCTGGGAATTGGACTCTGGTTCTCAGCAAGATTACTAAGTGCTCTTAACTGCTGAGACATCTATCTAGCTCCCTCCTTTACCTAATGCTCTGTCTCTGGCTCAAGCATCTGAGAACTGGGATCTGTATTAGAGAGCATAAGATAGTAAGAAACAAACTCTCAAAGTAAATCTGTTTTATAGTGCAAATTCTAAGAACTCTTAGCTGCAGTTACATATTCCTAAAAATAATCACTTACACCATGCATAATTATACAGCATTTGCTCAGTTATCCCAGTCTTTGCACAGTAAGCCTTTCCTGCTTTAGGCATCTGCGATTGTTACACGCTGTTCTGATTTCCCATGCCACTGAATTTGATAGTCTTAATCCAGATGATTTTTTTTTTTTTTTTTTTTTTTGGTCTTTTTGAGACAAGGTCTCCCTGTAGCCCCAGCTGTCCTGGAACTCACTCTGTAGACCAGGCTGGCCTTGAACTCACAAAGATCTGCCTGCCTCCCCTAAACACTCACAGTCTGACTTCTCTTCATCCGAGTATGCTTAGGCAATTAAAGGCATGCTATCCACCCCGTACGCCTGGCTTAAAGAATGCTCTTACCCACCATATAGGTGCTGGGAATAGACAACCATGTCCTCGCTAAGAGCACACTCTTAACCACTGAGCCATCTCTCCAGCCCCTGAATTCTATCTTAATCCAGATGATGCCTTATTACTCATTTTTAAGTTCAAATTATTAAATTTCTTTCTTTAAAAATGGCTTACTGCAGCCTGGTGTGGTGGTGCAGAGGCAGGCGGATCTTTTGAGTTTCTAAGGCCCAGCGTGGTCTATTTAGAGGTGAAGTTCCAGCACACTGGCTTTACAGGAGAGACCTCTGTCTCCGAAAAGACATAAAAAAAAAAAAAAAAAAAAAAAAAAAAAAGGCTTATTGCATAATGCTGCCTCAATATTTCACTAATTGAGATCCAAGTCTATATAGTGTAAAATATTACCTGTAATTATTTTGTTTAGGATTGCTTTCTTCTTTTATGCTTTCATAAAAAATTATTTTCTATATCTGTGAAAAATGACCTTCAACTTTTCATTGGGATTGGGTTGAATTGATAGATTGCTTTTGGTAAGATGAGGATTTATTTTTATTTTTTTATTTCTATTGAAGGTTTGTAAAAAAAAAAGAAAAAATGGAATTGATGACTTGTTTTGATTTTATGTCATTATAGTTTATTAAAAATTTAAATTTAGTGTTACCTCCTTCAGCTTCTAGATCTGCATTTAAATGACACTCAGTGATGGTACTGTAACATTCAAAAGGAACGCTCAGGAGCTAAGTCCTCACAGTTCCTTGTATTAGCTTGTTAAAGGCATAAGAGAGCTGAATAAAAAAACACTGTATTTTTGGACCAAATCCGTTAACTTCCAAAGAGGAACTTGATGAAAAATATTTTGGAAATCAAAGACTATAAATATTTTGGGACTTCCTGCACTGCAGATGCATGTGAAACTCCCTCAGTTCTGGTTGGCGTCCATTCTGGTCTATGAAATGGCTTTTGGCAATTTTGGCCGACAGTGCCAGGGACAGATGTGTTCGAGCTGGAATTCACCAGGTGTCCCCTCACCTTGGAAACACTGTGAGAGAGTTCCATCTGATTTCCTTTCCGTCCTCCCACCTCTATGTCTACACTATGTCAGTCTACTGTGGGGCCTGCTACGAGATCTGGGAAGACTCCAGAGATCTAGAGACACAGCTTATCTCTACTTCGTCATGTGATCTTGGGCATGTCATTGAACTCTATGAGCCTCAATTCCCTCATTCATAAAGTAGAACTATCAAGACAAAGCTGTGAGGTTGCTGGTGACACTGAAGAAACTACATGCTCTATCAGTTTCAATGAGGAGTACTGGGCAAATGTCTATTGAGTGATTTTTTTTTTTTTAATTTATTTCCGTATGTGTATGAACGTGTTGTCTGCATGCAAGTTTGTGCACCCGTGACGTGCAATGCCGCGGAGGTCAGAAGAGGGTCTCGGATTCCCCTGGAACTGGAGTTCTCCTGGAATTGGAGTTTCAGACGGTTCTCGGCCGCCATGTGGGTGCTGGGGATCGAACCCAGGTCCTCTGCAAGAGCAGTCGGCGCTCTTAACCGCTAGGCCATCTCTCCAGCCCCTGAGTGATTTTTTTTAAACTGATATCAAGTTCATTACTTCTTTATGCCCCATTTGTATCTCCAAGTTGTCCTAGCAATACCACTGCCTAGGACTGCCCAGGAGGCCAAGGACCCCTGATACTTGATTAAATGGTCCCTGTTCTAATGGTTATTGTGATAAACAGGCTCTAGCCATGTGTCTGACCTTCTCTTCCTCCAATGGGAATCAATTAACACTATGAGAGAAAGGTGGTTTGGGTGTTTAAAAGCCTAGAGTTCTTCCATGACTGAACTCTGAATTTGAAACAAGGATGCTACTCTAAGAAGAGTAGTTTGGGGACAGAAGAGACAAGTTTGGGGACAGTGAGGTAGATAAATCGTTTAGCATTAGAATTTAGTAATCAAAATAATAGTAGCCTCTCAAACTTTAAAGTGCCACTTGACTTACACTTTCCTATTTGGAAAATAAAGTTCATGAACTGTAAATGGCACAAGAAGTATATAAAACTACACAGGAATCTTGGACATGGAAAAGTCAGACTCTGATCATGAGGACCCAATCAGACAAACCTGGAATATAAAATAAATTGTAATCTTTACTTCTTTTAATTAATTTTTAAAATTTATTTATGTGTATGAATGTGCTGTCTGCATGCAGGTCTGCGCACCCGTGTCGTGCAACGCCGCGGAGGTCAGAAGAGGGTCTCGGATTCCCCTGGAACTGGAGTTTCTCCTGGAATCGGAGTTTCAGACGGTTCTCGGCCGCCATGCGGGTGCTGGGGATCGAACCCAGGTCCTCTGCAAGAGCGGTCGGCGCTCTTAACCGCTAGGCCATCCCTCCAGCCCCAATCTTTACTTCTTTTAAAAGTCCGTGCTTTGAAAGAATGGAAGGAGTAAAGAAAGAAGAAAGGGAAGAAGGAAGGAGGAGGGATGGGACAGAGAGGGGGAGGGAAGAAAACAGATGACAGACTCTTTTGGATGGAAAGTACTGAAACAACATAAAAGTTAATGGAGGGGCTGGAGAGATAGCCTAGCGGTTAAGAGCACTGACTGCTCTTGCAGAGGACCCGGGTTCGATCCCCAGCACCCACATGGCGGCCGAGAACCGTCTGAAACTCCAATTCCAGGAGAACTCCAGTTCCAGGGGAATCCGAGACCCTCTTCTGACCTCCGCAGCATTGCACGACACGGGTGCACAAACCTACATGCAGACAGTACATTCATACACAATCAAAAATAAATAAAATTAAAAAAATTTTTTTTTTAAAAAGTTAATGGAAATGTGTGATCCTGGACTGAAAAAAAAAAAAAAAACCCTGTATAATACAATCTGGAAATAGTTAAAACACTGAACATAGACTAAATGATGTCAGTGTTGGTGTGAATTTCCCATGTATTACGGTATTCATGTTTAAGACCTAAGAAAAGGGAGACCTGAGTTAGAACATTTGCCCTGTCTTGCCACATGTTATCTTTCACCACCTTAAGATACAGCAAAAAGGTCCTCACCAGATGCCAAGCGGCTGTGTCATGCCAGTGCCATGTTCTTGGACTTCCCCACCTCATGAAACTGAGCCAAACAGTCTTGTATTCCTTACAAGTTGCCTGATCAGGCATTTCTTTAGAATGGGAACCAAAATGTCATCTGATGCCCTGCCAACATTTCAAAATGAATTTAAAGTGAAAAAGCTTATATATATGTCGTATATATAATGATAGTCTTGTATTATATATATATATATATATATCTATAAATATTATTACATGCAATCAGATGACAATTAGAAAAACTAATAACCATGATGAGTGGCAGATGTAGCGGTCCTTGTACCACTCTCAGCTTCTTTGCAGGACTTGAAAAAAAATTGGAGGAATTAATCCACATCATCCTTTAAAATCATAGAAGAGAGTTTCTATATTTTAATTTCATTTTTTGTTAGATTTTTTATTGGTCATCCATGCCACACTGCTGCAAAATTTTGTCTCGTTCTTTGTTTGCCAGTGGCCAGGCATTTTGTGTTGCTGCACAAAGTGACACTTTACACCTGAGCTAAGACCCTATAGAATCAATTCATATAAAAACGCCAACACTGCGGCTGTCAATCAGAGAAATTTCAGATGACCAAAGTTTAACCAACTACCCAGCTGAGTTCCCAGAGGACTCATCTCTGGATCTGCGACTAGGTTCTAACGAGGAGGTCTGTGGCTGGTCTTCATATGTTCTCCTGGTCGTGGCTCTGATGGAGCTCTATCGCCGTTGTGTTTCTTCTTATGGCAATTTGCCTTGCACCAGGTCTCTTCCCTGAGGATGTGCTCATCCAGAGTGCTTCAAAATACGTATTGGGCTGACCACAGAAACCTCCTGGTTTAACTGAAGGCTGCCAAGAAAGGAAAAAAAAATCACTGACAGAAATACGACAAATAAAAAGATTGGTGACTTTTACACAGCCCCCTGACCCCCAACTTTTACATACTGAATTCTTAGGGTTTGAATCTTCAAGTTGAACACCATAGCGATAATCTTCACTTCTACACATTGTCTTGTCTGTTGTTTCCAGATGTCAAAAGAAAGTATTAATAGGGCGGGGGTGGAGAAGATGGTACGCACCAGGAGTTAAGAGCACTGGCCTGTTCTTGCAGAGACTGGGTTTGATTCTAGCACTTCCACATGGCAGCTAACAACTGTCCATAACTATAGTTTAGGGATCCAATGATCTCTTCTGACTTCCAAGGGCACTGCACCATGGGTGCACTCACACTACAGAATATATCATATTAAAATTCACATACAAATAATAAAATAAAATTAAAAAGGGTGCACAAGAGGGAATTGATGAGGAGAAGGGAAGGAGAAAAAGAAGAGGGAAAATAAAGAAGGAAAGGATGAAAACTGAAGGAATGGGGGAGACAATGACAAACTTAGGAGAAATAATTTTCTTCCTTGTTCAAGCTTCATCCAGTAAAACCAGCTGAGACCAGCTCTTTCTTACTGCCTGTCACAGGTGCATCCTCTGGACACTCTCAGCCAAAGACCTTCTTCCCTGTGAGTCTCCATGGTGAGGGCTCTGCCTCTCTTGGCACTTAATTCCCTATGTATTTTATTGAATGTACATGTTTCATCTCTCCTGCGAAGAAATAATGTTCCTCCAAGAGGAATAATCTGAATATTATTGAATAAGCTCTTACGCACAGTAGTGAACTTGTCATTACAATATGTACGTGACAAACTGGTCAATAAAACTATCTACATTAAAATATTTTTGGCATCTTTGAAATTGTAATACAGTTTATAGCACAATCCAAGAATTGGTTCTCATTTTCGTTTTTCTGTATGAAGTATTGACATTGGGGTGAAAGATCCAGGATAGCACTCACAGTTTTGGATAGCTAGAAGAATTTCTTATTCTTCTATGAAACTTTTGCTGCTGAATCAGTCTAGCAAGCTCAGACGGCCCATCGACGATGGTAATAGCCTGCTTACTGTCTCCAGTGCCTTATGAGTATACCTCACACGAGTAAGCGGCAGATTGATCCCTTGAGTTCAAGGCCGCAGCCATCATCACTGGCACCAACACGAACTCACACTAATGAGACTCACAGATTGATAGTGACTTTCTGATGCGTCCCACAGGTCCTGATCGTAAAAACTTGTCTCAAAACAGACTCCACTCTGTGTAAAAAATTGTGTGACTAACAACTCCCTACCAGGTGTGAGGCAGATCTGATGAAATGTGGCAAATCCTGGTGGCTTACATATATATCTGTCCTAATTGAACCTGAGGCACATAGCAATATTTGTTTGCTTCCTCTAGTCTTTTCATACTAGGGAACAATTCCCTCCTACTTCCCGAGATCTAGCTCTCTTCCGAGTTTACTCACCTACCTCAGATCTGCAATAATAAGTCAGAGAGAGGAGATGAGGCAAAGAGGAAATAGGCTGCAATCTCCAATGACTTAGGAGAATCTTGTCAGATAATCGAAACTGTGGGACTCAACACAGGAGGAGAGTATAAAAAATATGTGATGAGCATTTTATGCATAATGACCAGACTGTGAAGGAATATCAGCTTGAAAGAAGTGGGCATCCTAATAGAGAACACTACATTTTCTAAGTATAGTCTATTGAGATGGCTTCAAAACCAAAGCTGATTCTCACCTTGGCCACCCAACTTCATAATCCCATAATACGTACCAGCCCACCCTTATCGTGAACTTCTAGAGGGAGAGCTTTGAGTCTAAAAATCCAGGTATCTAGTGTAGTGCACTGCCTTTAATAGCCAGCACTGGGTAGGCAGAGGCCAGTGTGACTCTTGATTCAAGCTGGCTGCTCTACAAGGAGCCCAGTTCCAGGCCAGCGGGCCTACAGGGAGCCCCTGTCTCAAAAACCACCAAAACAACAAAACAAAAACAAACACACAAAAAACAGGTAGAGCCCCTGATTCCTTTCCCTACTACAGGTTGGTTATAAACAGCCCAATGGAAGTTGGGGTGGGGAGGGTCGCACCAGCCTTAATTCAGGCGGACCCTCTATGAGTATCATGCCACACGGTTACAGAGAAGGCTCCAGGCCAGCTGGACTAAAGGAGACCCCGTCTCATAGACCACCAAATAGGCTGGTAGATGCGTAGCTCAACAGTATAAGAGCATCCGAACTGCTCTTGCAGAGAACCCGAGTTGGATTCCCAGAACCCTCATTGGCGGCTATAAGACCATTCTTTAACTGTCCATGTTCCAGGGGAATCTGACACCCTCTTCTGACCTTCACAGCATGGCACTACACGTGGGTGCACTACCTCTCCTGCAGACAGTACAACACATGACACATGATAACAAATAAAAATATTACCGCATGGTGGCAACACGCGCCTTAATACTATACTCATGGAGGCAAAGGGACAGAGTGGATCTTTGTAATTCTCAAGGCCAGCTGGTCTCTACGAGAGTGATTCCAGACAGCTTGGAACTACGGAGAAGACCCTGCTCAGAAACGACAAAAATAAAATAAAATTAAAATTAACATTAAAAAACAATTTTTTAAAATCCAACTAAATAAATTAAAACAAACAAATAAAGTTAAATACAATTTTTTTTTTCGCCATGTTTGATAATTTTCCTGTTTTCTTGGATATTTTCTTTTATTTTTTTTAAGCCAATTTTTATTGCCGCTTAGTGCAACCTGGGATTGTTTTCTAAACATTTCCTTTTTCACCTGTTTATAAAACCACTTCGAGAAATCAGCCTCTTAGATAATTTTTATTGAAAACCCCAGCTTTTCTTCCCAACAGATAATTTCTGCTGTTTAGCTCAAAAAACCCCAACCTTCTTTGATAAAATAACAATTCTTCATTTGTGTTCATGGTTAGAAACCAGTCAGAAGGTCTTTAATGAAGTTACTGCAGAGGTGGTTTAAACAGAGAAACTGCTGACTTAAATCATTCAAAAAATCACAACAAAAGAGGGTCTGAGTGATGTTTCAGTGGTTAAGAACATTTCATTGGCTGCTCTTGCAGAATCCTGGTTCAATTTCCATCACACACCTGGCAGCTAAAGAACCTTCTGGGGGGGGGGGGAGTGGCGGACTGGTGGCCCACACCTTTATCCCAGCATTCAGGAGGCAGAGGCAGGACGAGGCAGAGGTCAGGCTGATTTCTGTGAGTTTCAAGGCCAGCATGGTATACATAGGAAGACTGTCCAGCCCCAGTTGAGACTAAGGGGAGACCCTGTCTCCAAAAGAAAAAATCCACAATGATCATTTTATAGGTCAGAAAACAAAGGATTTTCGCCAGAAAAGACGAGTGAGGAACGGAAAAGATAGTGAATTAACTCGTAGTTAATTTATATTATTAATTAATTGAGACTTCATAATTACATGGGAATTAAGTTCACACTACACTACAAGGAAATGTTTCTGAATTTAAACACTGAATCTCAAAACTCTAACAAATTTATTATATGTTCATGGTTAAATAAAGGAATAACCTTGATGGGAGTGGTGGTGCACACCTTATAATCCTAGCACTTGGGAGGAGAGGCCAGGGAATCTCTGTGAGTTCAAGGCCAGCCTGGTCTGCAGCAGTGGAGTTCCCAGGCCAGGCTTGGGCGATATGTGAGAACCTGTCTCAAAAACACCAAAATAAATAAATAAATACATAAATAACATAAATAATAAGTAAAATAAATAAATAAATTAAAATTTGAACAACTATTAGAAATAATTTGGACAATAGAACTTTGTTTTTTAATTTTTTTTTAATTTTTTTTAAAATTTTATTTATTTCCGTATGTGTATGAATGTACTGGTCTGAATGCAAGTTTGTGCACCGTGTGGTGCACGCCGCGAGGTCAGAAGAGGCTCGGATTCCCCTGGAATGGAGTTCTCCTGGAATTGAGTTTCAGTGACGGTTCTCAGCCAGGTGTGTGCTGGGGATCGAATACCCGGCGTCCTCTGATAGAGCGGTCGGCGCTCTTAAACCGCTAGTAGGCCATCTCTCCAGCCCCGACAATAAAACTTTTAGTTAAACATCAGATAATATAATAGAGAAGATCTGTAGCTTACGATTAAAAAGTAAAACGGGGGGGCTGGAGAGATGGTCGGGTTTTAAGGAGACCGAATCCGTCTCTCTGAGAGACCCGGGTTTCAATCTTCCCAAAGCACCCACATGGGCAGCTAAGAACCATCTTAACTCCGGTTCCAGCGGGAATTCCAATGCCCTCTTATGGACCTCAGCCGCATTGCACACACGGGGGGCACATAACAGATGCAGTACAGTTACACTCATTACACCAGAAGAAATAATACACACATCGTGTAAAAAAATCTTAGTTAGCTGGGTGTGGTGGAGCACCACTTTAATCCTAGCACGTTGGGAGGAGTAGGCAGGCGCCGATCTTCTGTGAGTTCAAGGCCAGCCTGGTGTACCAGCGTGAGTTCCCAGGACAGCTGGGGCGGGCTACAGGGAGACCGGGTCGAAAATATCCCCACTGACCAAAAGCAGTAAAACACTGAACTCAATTTTGAGACCAAGGTCACAACTGGCTCGGCACGTGTTTCTCATCACAAGAGTTCAATTTATACATTTGTTCTTTAATAAATTAAATCTTTTTAGAACCAATGCTTGGATTCATAATTCCCCTTTAGTTAAAAAATCCTTTTTTTCAAAAGTTATTTTTTAATATTATTTTCCTTATTAAGTGAGGCTGTTGAAACTGAACATGAACTATCCTTCAGAAGCTAGTGTTTTGAATGCTTGTCTCCCAGCTTTTGGGAAAAGGGGCTGTGTGAGGGGCTTTGGGGGATTTAGAGCAGTGCTGGGGTTTTAGGGTAGCACAACAAGGTCACTCAGACCTGACCTTTGAAAGTTCAGCCCTCGTCCCTGTTTTGGTGCCTCAACTCTACTTCTGGGCCACCCTGTGCAACCCTCCTGCCACCATGAACGCCCATACATCCTATCCTTCGCTCCCATCTCGGACTGGAACATCCGACGCTAGAAAAGCAATAACAAGGGTGTGGTGGTGCCACCTTTAATTCCAGCACTTGTACTAGGCAGAGGCAGTTGGACCTCTTTAAATTCAAGGCCACCTGGTCCATAGTAAATACCCACTAGCTGGGACTACAGGAAGACCCTACTCAAAGAAAGTTAACAAAAAAAAAAACAAAAAAAAAAAGAGCTAAAGGAAAGGAAAGAAAGAACCAAAAACTTACATATTTTACATAATTTTTGTTCCTATGTCTTTTGGATCTCAGATACCCATTAATCCTGAAGAAACTGAAATCTCATTACAATGGTGTTCCCTGGGAGTCCCAAGAATCTATTTCTTAAATACCCATAGAAGTTTCCTTATCTTTATTTAATATTTTTTTTTCTATTCTACCTGAGGCGTTCCTTGTAAAGTTTCTCGTTGCCTCATTTAGTCTAAGGTGATATATATTTGTCAACAAGGTAGAAGGAATTGAGAACAGTTGGAAACCTGGTGTTTCTGAGAGCAGCCAATAGGCTTAGGCCAATTTAGTTCAGTAGTATGGACACAGCTCAAACATCCAGTTGACTCCAGTGTCTCAGAGCACACTATACATGACCTTCAAAGTTTTGACTTCTAACACTTCCCAACAACTATTATAGAAGAATCAATAAATACTGGTATTAGAATTTTTTTTTTTTTTTTTTTTTTTTTTTTTTGTCCTTTTTGAGCCAGTGTCTCCCCTGTAGCCCCACGCTGTCCTGGAACCGCTCTATGGTAGAAAATTCTTATAATCATTTAAGTTCCTATTGTATTTGTCTGAGGTGGGACTATTTAAAGTGAGGGACATATTTTTTTTTTTTTTAATTAAGGGGGCTTGTTGTTTCCAAAGGTTCTGTCCATGAGTGATTGGCTCCATGCACTTGGGCAGAGCATCATGGCAGAAGAAACGTGGTGGTGGAGATTCTACACATTGGGATGGACAGAAACCAGGGCATCCACCAGTGACAGAAAGAAAGGGACTGGAGACAGGGTTTAACTTTGAAAATCATATCCCCAATGACCTGCTTCTTCCAGCCAGACCCCACCTCCAGGTTGGCCCTGCTTTCTAGAGTTTACCAAACCTCTGGGAATACTGCCACCTGCTGCAGATCAATCAACCACCACACCCATAAGCCGTGGGAGACAAACTATATCTATAATATATATTATCCTTATATATATTCATATTATATATATCTAATATAATATTATTGTCTTTTTGCGACATTGGTGTCCCTATAGCTCCCAGATGGCTATAATCACTCTGTAGAACAGGCTGACCTTGAACTCCACAGCGATCTGCCTGCTTATGCCTCCACGGTGCTAGAATTAAAGGCGTGTGCCACCACACCCAGCCTTAAAGACAGTTCTTAGCCACCCTGTGGGTGATGAGGAATCGCAACCCATGTCCCCTCTTGCAACGCCAGTCGGCACTCGCCGGAGCCAGGCGCGCGCAGCCCTCCGGAGACATCTGATAAAACAAAGGTCTATACAACTTTTTTATTATAGAAATTTCACAGGAATTCCGTCCTTCTAAAGCATTGCTTTTTCAATGGATTGGATCTCTTTTAAAAACTTGAGCTCTACAATTTAATAATCCTTTGTCTTGGACTAGTGTTTCTCAAAGTTGAGCAGTGCTCTAGTTTCCTTTCAATTGCTATAACAAAACACCCTGACCAATTACATAACCCTGGAGAATGAACGGATTTTTATTCAACTTATGTCCCATGGTCACACTTCATCATTGTGGGAACCCAAGGTAGGAATTCAATGCAGGAACCTGGAGGCAGGAGCTGAAGAAAAGGCCATGGAGGGACATTGCTTACTGGCTTGCTCTCTGACCCATGTTAGTCTGCTTTTCTTCTATAAATACAGCACCAACACGCTAGACGTGACCACCCACCCACTAAGGGCTGGTGCCCATTGTATTCATCAATATGCAAAATATCCTACCAGGACACGGACACAGACCCAGTCCAATGCATGCTAATTCTCTTCTATGTTCATCATATTTTTTTCCTTTTCCTTTTCTTCCTTTTTTTTTTTTTTTTTTGGAGGGATGGCCTAGCGGTTTGGAGCGCCAACTGCTCTTGCGAGGACCGGGGTTTCGATTGACTTCCAGCACCCACAGGGGCTGAGAACCATCTAACTCCAGTTTCCAGGGGAATCTGACCCCCTCTTTCTACCCTCCGCAGCTATTGCACAACACGGGTGCACAGACCTACCATGCAGATAGTACATTCATTACACATACAAAAAAATTTAAAAAAATCATTTATTAAGAATTAAGAGTGCAGAGTGTTGTGTCCCTGGATAGGACTTGTATATTGAACCTACCCATCCATTGCAGAAGACAGGGTGAATGAACAGTTATAAGAGCCAGGGTGGTTCATGAACACAGGAGGTACGGCTTCCAGTCATCACCACGAAACTTTCACATGTTAACTTCTGGCAATGGTGGCATGGAGCACAGGACCCATGCCAAAACTCAATTAACACAAGGGCTCAGAGTGGAGCGAGAGAAATGGGTGGGGGATTGGACCTGGACTGAGAACTACGGAGACTGATTACTACTGGATGAGGGAGAGCATGCCTTACTTACAATATCTAAAAGGGCTGAGTAGACTCAAAGTGGATGAATTATTTCACCGAAGGGACCTCTAGGTCATCAATGCTGATTTGAGGATTAAACCTGTCTGGCATGAATACATGATGATTTCTGGCGGGGGATTGGAATGAGGCTGGGGAAAGGGGGTTCTAAATTTGGTTAAAAACTGTTGTAGAAATCATAAAAGCTTAATAAAAAAATTTAAAAAGTATTTTTTACGGTCTTTTATATTTATGAGTTATATTGCCTGCATATATTAAGTGTGCCAGTGTCATGCAATGCACATGGAGGTCAGAGGGATCACTGGATTCCGGAATTGTTTGTATGGACAGTTTGCTGCCTCGATCGTCGGGTGCTGCAAAACACCAAACCCCAGTTCCTATGCAAGAACCAGCAAGTTGCTCTACTAATTAAAACCAGCAATAGGCTTAAACCTATGCTGCAAGTATTTCTCTTGGGAACAAGTTGTGTGTGTGTGTGGTGGTGTCTGTGTGTGCGTGTGTGTGTGTTGTTGATGTGGGCTGTGGGTGTGGTGTTTGTGTGGTGTGTGATCTCAGAAGTGATTCAAATCACCAGACATGGCCCATGGCCCACAGAACCCAGCTGGATAAAGTCTCTTGGAGACTTGAGGAGGGCAGAGATTACTGAGTGACTGCTGTACCCTCAGCTCACAGAACAGTGCTTGGTACAT
Organism: Rhizomys pruinosus; assembly: GCA_009823505.1. Taxonomy (NCBI): domain Eukaryota; kingdom Metazoa; phylum Chordata; class Mammalia; order Rodentia; family Spalacidae; genus Rhizomys; species Rhizomys pruinosus. Next base: position 554,881 of record VZQC01014560.1, read on the forward strand.
AATCACTGAGTAATAAATACTTGTCAAATTTGTTGATGGAACAAAGGCGGCTCCTGAGGATCTCAGAAAATACGGCAAAACAATGGAGTTATTTATAGTCCAAAGAAAGGAATGTCAATGGCTCACGAATATCACCCAGATAAGTAGTGCTCAACTCCATTCCCAGGGAGATACCTCACATTTGATACAATTTTTTTTTTTTTTTTTTTTTTTTTTTTTTTTTTTTTTTTTTTAGAGGTTTGGGAAGGCTTGTCACTGTGTGGCTCTGGCTGACTTAGAACTCCATATGTAGAACAGAGATCCACCTGCCTCTGAGTGCTAGGATTACAGTCATGCACCATCATACCTGACCTTAGATGAACAAGTTATGGTTAGCCCCACTGTTCCTTCTGAATGACCTTGGAGACTTAAAGTGTTCTTCACCAAGGGAGCCGTGTGCACACCCCATTTCTGCCATTCACTAGCAGTACTCCTCCAGATGAACTATGTGACCTCATTCACAGCTCTCTCCAGCATGTGCCAGTTTATGCCTTCCTCCCAAATGGTTGTTGTTGTCTTATAGTACTGACCCCAGGTTGTAGGAAGGCTGGTAGGAGGGCTCAACAGAGGTTTTAACCATGAGCCAATAACCAAGAATCCAAAGCAAGAGGAAGCATTTTTTAATTCGACTGCACTCCAACCCAGCACTGTGACAAATATGGATACTGGCACATTGCTTTTCAAATTTTATAAGGTCCTGTAGACTTCAGAGAGTAAAACCAGAGCAATAGGCTGGGTGCCGGTGGCGCCACAACACCTTTAATCCCCGCACTCCGGAGGCAGAGGAGGGGCTCTACTGTGAACTCCAGGTCAGACCTATCACACACGCCAGTTTAGGCTAAGTCTAGGGAGGACCCTGCTCTCAAAAGAAAGAAAATGTCAGAACTTCCTTTCTTTTGCTTACGTAGCCTGAGGCTTAAAGGACAGAAAAATTACTCTACTTACCGTGCTTGCATGGATTGTACGTCCATATCGGCAAAACTTTTTTCTTTAACTTTTTTTTAATTTTATTTATCTGAATGTGTCAGAATGTTATCTGCTTGCATGCCGGTTTGTGCACCCGTTCGTGTGCAATGCCGTGGAGGTGAAAAGAGGTGTGGAATTCCTAGAACCTGGAGTTTCCGGAATTTGAGTTTTTCAGGGAGGTTTCAGCCGCCTCTGTGCGGCTGGCGATCGAACCCAGGCTATGTAAGGAGCGTTGGCGTATCTCTCCAGTCCCAGGCAAAACTTTTTAAGGTAATGTTTGTCAGTAGGGGAAATAATCAGCATTCAGTTGTACTGACATGGAGGAACTCCATTTTGTTCTAGCTAACTTTTGATTTACACGTATTTTTGCCCCCGCTCTTCTACATACATTCAGCCAGGCAGAACATTCTCGGGCAGGTAGTTTCAGGGAGTACACTGTTTCCACAATACGGGAAACTTAAAGTGGCCAGGTAGCATTTCCAGTAGGTCCTTTCTCCCACAGCTATACCTGCATCTCCATGGGGCCCATTGTTCCTACAATTCTGAGGAACCTCTATCCTAACCAAAACATTTTGTTAACCCTGAAAACCTCTGTTAACTGACCTTCCCCTGGTATGGTATAACTATAGTGACCTGATGCCACTATGGTTAATGGCTTTTCTCCTGTCATGATGTAATTGTGGTTTTCAGCTTTATAAAAACTCCATGCTGCCTCCCCTCAGGCTTGAGAGTTCTTTGGGGCATTAGCCCCATCTCTGACACTGGCTAGTGAAGGACTCTTGATTTGACCATCATTCTGTGGTGTTCCTTTGTGCCTCTCACGCTGTTACAGGAACCACACAGCTTTAGAGCACTCACACGACAGCAGTCAGGTCACAGTCCCCATCAGCTCTCTGGATGCGACAAAAATTCACTCTCTCCAGAAGCCTTCTGGAAATATGATGTGAAACTTCAGTGCAACAGCTGGAGGAAATAAGGCCGTATGGCTAAAAAAGAAGAAAAAGGAAAAACCACAGAAATCTTAATACTGCTGTTTTAAGACACTGTTTGGCTCTATCATAAAAGATTCAGAGAAACAGCTATTGTTCTGCCCAACAACAATACTTCCCGGCGCTTCATGGTGCAGACCTGCCTCTTCCATTCTGGAAACTTAGCTCTATTAGGGAGATAAGATGGGGAATTTCGGGGGGGCTGGACAGATGGCCTCGCGGTTAAGGGTGGCCAACTGCTCTTGAGAGGACCTCCCCATGGGCTCAATCCCACAGCAACCCAAGGCGGTGAGGCGCCCCGTCTTTACTCCAGTTTCCAGGGGTAATCGACTACCTCCTCCTGACCTCTGCTTGCAAGGCCCGACCAGGGTGCCACAAACCTACCGGTTCAGACACTACATTCGTACAAATATACAAAAAACAAAAGATGTGAATTTAGGCAAAGTGACAAAGGAAATAAAAGAGACAGAAAAAACTGCAGCCAATGATGGTAGGGTTGCATGCTGGCTAGACAGAGGACGGAAACTGAAGTCAGCGGTGTCCCACGCTGTTCACTTTGGAAGAGAGAGGCCACATGGACCTCTGGAGAAGGCTTCAAGTTTTCTGTAAGTGATGACTGGCTGAAAACTGAAGATTTATATGGGTCGCGAGAACAATGGAGAAGATTGTTCAGATTATGAGCGATCTATAGTAGGAGTTCTGGAGATATAGGTGTCGCTATATTAATTAAGTGATTAGCAGGCATGATTGTCATGGCTTGGCATACTACACACCACACACAAACACACACACCACACCACACACACACCACAACCCACACACACACACCTGTATTCCCAACACTTGAAACCTGGAAGCAAGAAGACCATTAGTTTGACTATCAGTTCACCACGCCACCTAGGCTAATAGTGAGAGTCTCTCTCAAAAAATAAACTAAACTAAAAAAATAAAAGTAGAAATGCACAGGGCAATGCTATTAGTAAATGGAGAATAATAGGATGGGCTTCTTGAATTTAGGTGGGAGAAAGTAACTGTGGGCGGATATGATTCAGAAAATGCTGGACTGATCACTAAATCCCCAAATGACAGTCTAAAGAGGCTTAGCTTTTAGGAAAAGAGGATCATTGATTGAGAAAGATAGAGAAAATCCATCTTGCAGTGATAATCAAGACTGATTAAGTGGTAAGAGGTGACTGGAGCAGCAGGTGTGAAGTTAAGTTGCCGCTTATGCTGTTTCCATGACTAGAAGGCATAAAGGCAACACGAATAGGTAAAAATACACCTGTCTCATACTCAATGTGTGCCTGCAAATTCCCCAAATTTGCCAACAACACAGTATTTTCTCTGTTCCCATCTTACCAACTTTGCAGTGAGTGTGAATCAAAGACCCGTGTTTGAATACGTGACCAATAGCTGGTATGGCGACTCAGCCCTTTACGACACAAGGGAGTAAGTTAGCTTCTGATCCAATCGGTTAGATAACTCTTGTCGAACCTCTCTACAGTGAAACACTTGCTTTAATATAAGGGCATGAGCTCGGTGTCCATGACTAAGCACATGAACGCACCAATGTCTACCACCAGCTTCAGAGAAAAGCCGTTGACTATGAAACTTTACCACATCGCTATGTGGACTCACTTTCTTAGGTTTTACCAACAACTTTCCATGCCATTCTTTCAATCATTACTTGTTCATTCCATTAGTCAACGAAACCTTGAGTAGTTTGGCCAAAAGCACAAAAGCAATTTGTCACAATGTTAGTTATTGGGACATGCAAAAATAAGTGAAACTATATGTCCCTACCCTTGACGGGCTGTAGTGAAAGAAAAACATTTGGGAGTAAGTGTTTAGGATACAATCCCACTGGCCCAGGTAATTATGTTTCTGGAGTAGAAATTCTTCATTTCCACCTTGTGGGTGTCTGGGAATTGAACTCAGGTTGCCAGGCTTGGCAGGCAAGCATTCTTACCTACTGAGCCACCTCATATTCTGGTAACTCTGTCCTCAAACAGAAGCACAACGTCTAAAGAAGGCAACCAAGTGTCACACTACAGAAAAACATTTGAGAACATCTAAAGATCTACAAAGAATAAGTAAAGACCAGTTCAACAAAAGTAATGCATAGTCACAGAAGGCCAATTTATTAAGAGTATATAACAGTTATATATATGTTTTTTTTTTTTTATTTTATTATTTTATTTATTTATTTTTTTTTCCATTTTTATTTATTTTTGTATGTGTATGAATGTACTGTCTTCATGTAGGTTTGTCGGTTTGTGCACCTGTGCCGTACAATGCCGCGGAGGTCAGGGGTCTGTATTCCCTGTAACTGGAATTCTCCTGCGAATTGGTCAGTCACAGAGGTCTTTAGCCGCCAGTGGGTGCTGGGGATCGAACACGGGTCTCATGCAAAAGTCAGTCGGTGCTCTTAACGCTAGCTATCTCTCCAGCCCCTATATATATGTTTTACGATCCGCCGTATCTTACATATTTCGAAGAAATATGACCAGGTGAAGAGAGAAAACAAAGGGTAATTCTGANTATATATATATATATATATATATATATATATATATATATTACATGCAATCAGAGGACAGATAGAAAAACTAACCATGATGAGTGGCAGATGTGTAGGCGGTCCTTGTACCACTCTTCAGCTTCTTTGCAGGACTGAAAAAAATTGGAGGAATTATATCCACATCATCCTTTAAAATCATATGAAGATGAGTTTTATATTTTAATTTCATTTTTAGTTAAGTATTTTTATTGGCTACATTTGCACACTGTGCAAAATTTTGTCTCGTTTTTGTTTGGTGCTAGTGGCCAGGGCATTTTGTGTGCTACACAAGTGCTTTACCCCTGAGCTAAGACCCTTAGATGCAATTCATTTAAAAAGCCAACACTGTCGGCTGTCAATCAGGAAGATTCAGATGACAAAGTTTAACCAACTACAGCTGAGTTCCCGAGAGGACTCATCTCTGGATCTGCGAGAGGGTTCTAACGAGGAGGTCTGTGGCTGTGTGCTTCATATGTTCTCCTGGTGTGGCTCTGATGGGCTCTATTGCCGTTGTGTTTCTTCTTATGGCAAATGTTGCCTTGACCAGTTTTCTTCCCTGAGGATGTGCTCATCCAGTGCTTCAAAATACGGTTGTGAGGGCTGACACAGAACCTCCTGCGTTTAACATGAAGGCTGCCAAGAAAGGAAAGAAAATAATCACTGACAGAAATTACGGACAAATAAAAAAGATTGGTGACTTTTACACAGCCCCCTGACCCCCAACTTTTACATACTGAATTCTTAGGGTTTGAATCTTCAAGTTGAACACCATAGCGATAAATCTTCACTTTACACATTGCTGTCTGTTGTCTTCAGATGTCAAAAGAAAGTATTAAAGGGGGGGGGCTGGAGAGATGGCCCAGCAGTTAAGAGCACTGGCTGTTCTTGCAGAGGACTTGGGTTTGATTTCTAGCATCCACATGGCAGCTAACAACTGTCCATAACTATAGTTCTAAGGGAATCCAATGTCTTCTTCTGACTTCCAAGGGCACTGGTCACCATGGGTGCACTCACACATACAGGCAATATATTCATATACATAAAATACAAATAATAAATAAAATATTAAAAAGGGTGGCAAAGAGGGAATTGATGAGGAGAAGGGGAAGGAGAAAAAGAAGGGGAAAATAAGAGAAGGAAAGGATGAAGAACTGAAGGAACTGGGAGAGACAATGACAAACTTAGGAGAAATAATTTTCTTCCTTGTTCAAGCTTCATCCAGTAAAACCAGCTGAGACCAGCTCTTTCTTACTGCCTGTCACAGGTGCATCCTCTGGACACTCTCAGCCAAAGACCTTCTTCCCTGTGAGTCTCCATGGTGAGGGCTCTGCCTCTCTTGGCACTTAATTCCCTATGTATTTTATTGAAGTACATGTTTCATCTCTCCTGCTGAAGAAATAATGTTCCTCCAAGGAGGAATAATCTAGACATGATTTTGAAAAGCTCTTACGCACAGTAGGAACTTGTCATTACAGATATGTAGTGAAAATTGGTCAATAAAACTATCTACTAAAATATTTTTGGCATCTGTTGAAATGTAATACAGTTTTATAGCACAATCCAGAATTGGTTCTCATTTTCGTTTTTCTGTATGAAGTATTGACATTGGGGTGAAAGATCCAGGATAGCACTCACAGTTTTGGATAGCTAGAAGAATTTCTTATTCTATAAATTGTGTGACTTGAGCTGGGAGCGGTGGCCTGTAGTCCCAGTGCTTGGGAGGTAGAGGCAGATGGATCTCTGTGAGTTCAAGGCCAGCCTGGTCTACCTAATGAGTTCCAGGACAGCTGGGGCTACTGAGAGAACTTGTCTCAAAAAGACTCCACTCTGTGTAAAAAATTGTGTGACTAACAACTCCCTACCAGGTGTGAGGCAGATCTGATGAAATGTGGCAAATCCTGGTGGCTTACATATATAATATCTTTGTGTCCTGACAAATTGAAATCCAGACCTTGATATTCAGGGGGAGATGAGGAAGAGAAGAGGAAATAGGCTGCCAAGTCTCCAGATGACTTAGGAGGAATCGTTGTCAGATAATGAACTGTGGGGACTCAACACAGGAGGAGAGTATAAAAATATGTGATGAGCTTTAGCATAATGAAGCCAGACTGTGAAGGAATATCAGCTTGAAAGAAGTGGGCATCCTAATAGAGAACACTACATTTTCTAAGTATAGTCTATTGAGATGGCTTCAAAACCAAAGCTGATTCTCACCTTGGCCACCCAACTTCATAATCCCATAATACGTACCAGCCCACCCTTATCGTGAACTTCTAGAGGGAGAGCTTTGAGTCTAAAAATCCAGGTATGCTGAGTGCAGTGGCACATGCCTTTAATGCCAGCACTGGGGAGGCAGAGGCCAGTGGATCTCTGTGAGTTCAAGGCTGGCCTGCTCTACAAAGCCAGTTCCAGGCCAGCTGGGGCTACAGGGAGACCCTGTCTCAAAAACACCAAAAACAAAAACAAAAACAAACAACAAAAACAGGTAGAGCCCCTGATTCCTTTCCCTACTACAGGTTGGTTATAAACAGCCCAATGGAAGTTGGGGTGGGGAGGGTCGCACAGCCTTAATTCAGGCGGACCTCTGTGAGTTCAAGGCCAGCCTGGTGTACAGAGCAAGCTCCAGGCCAGCTGGGACTAAAGGAGACCCTGTCTCAAGAACACCAAATAGGGCTGGAGAGATGGCTCAACAGTTAAGAGCACCGACTGCTCTTGCAGAAGACCCGAGTTGGATTCCCAGCACCACATGGCGGCTAAGAACCATCTTTAATTCCAGTTCCAGGGGAATCTGACACCCTCTTCTGACCTTCACAGCATTGCACTACACGGGTGCACCTACCTACCTGCAGACAGTACACACATACACATAAAAAATAAAATTAAGCCAGGCATGGTGGCACACGCCTTTAATCCTAGCACTTGGGAGGCAGAGACAGGTGGATCTTTGTGAGTTCAAGGCCAGCCTGGTCTACAGAGTGAGTTCCAGGACAGCTGGGACTACAGGGAGACCCTGTCTCGAAAAGACAAAAAATAAAATAAAATTAAATTAAATTAAAAAAAATTTTTTTAAAGACCAACTAAATAAATTAAACAAACAAATAAATAAATAGCCCAATGGTGGCCCTGCTTTGGAAATTATTCCTGGGATTTTCTTTTCTTTTTTTTTTTTTAAGCCAATTTTTTATTGAAGCCTTGTGCAACCTGGGATTGTTTTCTAAAATTTACTTTTTCACCTGTTTATAACCACTTCTGAGAAATTCAAGCCTCTTAGATAATTTTATTGAAAACCCCAGATTTTCTTCCCAACAGATAATTTCTGTGTGATGCAAGAAACCCCAACCTTCTGTTAAAGATAACAATTCTTCATTGTGTTCATGGTTAGAAACAGTCAGAAGTTCTTTAATGAAGTTACTGCAGAGGGGTTTAAACAAGTAAACTGCTGACTTAAACATCAAAAAATCACAACAAAAGAGCTGGAGAGATGGTTCAGTGGTTAAGAGCACTGACCGCTCTTGCAGAAGACCCAGGTTCAATTCCCATCACATACATGGCAGCTAAGAACCTTCTGGGGGGGGGGGGGATGGTGGCACACACCTTTAATCCCAGCATTCAGGAGGCAGAGGCAGACGATCTCTGAGTTCAAGGCCAGCCTGGTCTACATAGAAAGCTCCAGGCCAGTTGAGACTAAAGGGAGACCCTGTCTCAAAAGAAAATCACAATGATCATTTATAGGGTCAGAAACAAAGGATTTTCAGCCAGAAAAGAGAGCGAGGAAGACTAGTGAATTCACTGTAAGTTAATTTATATTAATTAATTGAGACTTATATAATACATGGGAATTACATTCACCATACAAGCAATGTTTTCTGCATCTTAAACACTGATCTCAAACTCTAAAACCTTTATATATGTTCATGGTTAAAGGACTAAATTTTGCTGGGCGTGGTGATGCACACCTATAATCCTAGCACTTGGGAGGCAGAGGCAGGCGAATCTCTGTGAGTTCAAGGCCAGCCTGGTCTGCAGAGTGAGTTCCAGGCCAGCTTGGGCTATAGGGAGAACCTGTCTCAAAACACCAAAATAAATAAATAAATAAATAAATAAATAAATAAATAAATAAATAAATAAATAAATAAAATTTGAACAAATATGTAGAAAATAATTTGGAAATAAGACTTTTTTTTTTAATTTTTTTTTAATTTTTTTTAAAATTTTATTTATTTCCGTATGTGTATGAATGTACTGTCTGCATGCAAGTTTGTGCACCCGTGTCGTGCAATGCCGCGGAGGTCAGAAGAGGGTGTCGGATTCCCCTGGAACTGGAGTTCTCCTGGAATTGGAGTTTCAGTGACGGTTCTCAGCCAGGTGTGTGCTGGGGATTCGAAACCCGCTGTCCTCTGATAAGAGCGTGTTCGGTCGGCTCTTAAACCGCTATAGGCCATCTCTCCAGCCCTCGAAATAAGACTTTTAAGTTAAACATCAGATAATATAATAGAGAAGATCTGTAGCTTACGATTAAAAAGTAAAACGGGGGGGCTGGAGAATGGGCTCGCGGTTTAAGGAGGAGCCGACCGTGCTCCCTGAGAGGACCCGGGTTCAATTTCCCACAGCACCCACATGGCAGCCTAAGAACCATATTAACTCCGAGTTCCACGGGAATCCAATTCCCTCTTACTGACTCATGCCGCATTGCACAACACGGGGGGCACATACAGATCATGCACGTTACACTCATACACCAAAAGAAATAATACACACATGTAATAAAAAAATTAGTAAAAAGCTGGGTGTGGGGGCCACACTTTAATCCTAGGCACTCGGGGAGGCAGAAGGCAGGCGGATCTTCTGTGAAGTTCAAAGGCCAGCCTGAGTGTACCAGCAGTGAGTTCCAGGACAGCTGGCGGGCTACATGGAGACCGGCTCGAAAATGGATCCCCACACCAAAACATAAAACACGAATCTAATTTTGAGACCAAGGTCACAACTGTTCTCTCAACGTTGTTTCTCATCACAAAGAGTTCAATTTATACATTTGTTCTTTAATAAATTAAATCTTTTTAGAACCAATGCTTGGATTCATAATTCCCCTTTAGTTAAAAAATCCTTTTTTCAAAGTTATTTTTTAATCATATTTTTCCTTATTAAGTGAGGCTGTTGAAACTGAACATGAACTATCCTTCAGAAGCTAGTGTTTTGAATGCTTGTCTCCCAGCTTTTGGGAAGCTGTGAGGCTTTGGGGAGATAGAGCAGTGCTGGTAGAAACAGGTCACTAAGACCTGACCTTTGAAAGTTACAGCCTAGCCCCTGTTCTGGCCTCAATCTCTACTTCCTGGTCCACCCTTGCACCCCTGCCACCATGAAAGCCATAATATCTTCGCTCCCATCATGGACTGGAACACTCAGAAGTAGAAAAGAAACTAACACTGGGTGTGGTGGTGCACACCTTTAATCCCAGCACTTGGTAGGCAGAGGCAGTTGGACCTCTGTAAATTCAAGGCCAACCTGGTCTACATAGTAAATACCAGACTAGCTGGGACTACAGGAAGACCCTATCTCAAAAGAAAGTTAAAAAAAAAAAAAAAAAAAAAAAAGACAAAGGAAGAAGGAAAGAAAGAAACAAGCAAACTTACATAATTACATAATTTTTGTTCCTATGTCTTTTGGATCTCAGATACCCATTAATCCTGAAGAAACTGAAATCTCATTACAATGGTGTTCCCTGGGAGTCCCAAGAATCTATTTCTTAAATACCCATAGAAGTTTCCTCTATTTTTTTTCTAATTCTACCTGAGAGTTCCTTGTAAAAGTTCTCGTGCCTCATTTAGTCTAAGGTGATATATATTTGTCAACAAGGTAGAAGGAATTGAGAACAGTTGGAAACCTGGTGTTTCTGAGAGCAGCCAATAGGCTTAGGCCAATTTAGTTCAGTAGTATGGACACAGCTCAAACATCCAGTTGACTCCAGTGTCTCAGAGCACACTATACATGACCTTCAAAGTTTTGACTTTCTAACAATTCCAACAACTATTATAAAGATCAATAAAATACTGGTATTGAACTTTTTTTTTTTTTTTTTTTTTTTTTTTTTTTTTTTTTTGTCTTTTTGAGCAGTGGTCTCCCTGTAGCCCAGCTGTCCTGGAACCCGCTCTATGGTAGAATTCTAATCAAGTCTATTGTATTTGTCTGAGGGGACTATTTAAAGGAGGACAGATTTTTTTTTTTTTTAATAAGGGGGCTTGTGGTTTCCAAAGGTTCTGTCCATGAGTGATTGGCTCCATGCACTTGGGCAGAGCATCATGGCAGAAGAAACGTGGTGGTGGAGATTCTACACATTGGGATGGACAGAAACCAGGGCATCCACCAGTGACAGAAAGAAAGGGACTGGAGACAGGGTTTAACTTTGAAAATCATATCCCCAATGACCTGCTTCTTCCAGCCAGACCCCACCTCCAGGTTGGCCCTGCTTTCTAGAGTTTACCAAACCTCTGGGAATACTGCCACCTGCTGCAGATCAATCAACCACCACACCATAAGCCGTGGGATACAAACTATATCTAATATAATATATATTATCCTTATATATATATATAAATATATGTCTTTTTGAGACATGGTGTCCCTATAGCCCCAGCTGGCCTATAACTCACTCTGTAGACCAGGCTGACCTTGAACTCACAGAGATCTGCCTGCTTCTGCCTCCCAGGTGCTAGGATTAAAGGCGTGTGCCACCACACCCAGCTTAAAGACAGTTCTTAGCCACCATGTGGGTGCTGGGAATCGAACCCATGTCCTCTGCAACGGCAGTCGGCACTCCGCTGAGCCATCTCTCTAGCCCCTCTTCTGAGAATCTTATAAAACACAGGTCTATACAAATTTTTATATATAGAAATTTCAAGGAATTCACGTCCTTCTAAAGATTGTTTTTCAATGGATATCTTTAAAACTTGAGCTCTGACATTTAAATAATCCTTTGTCTTGGACTAGTGTTTCTCAAAGTTGAGCAGTGCTCTAGTTTCCTTCCAATTGCTATAACAAAACACTCTGACCAATACAAACCTGGAGAAGAAAGGATTTATTCAACTTATGTCTCCCAGGTCACAGTTCATCACTGAGGGAGCCCCAGGTAGGAATTCAAGGCAGGAACCTGGAGGCAGGAGCTGAAGAATAGGCCATGGAGGAACATTGCTTACTGGCTTGCTCCTCTGACCCATGCTTAGTCTGCTTTCTTATATAATACAGCACAAACTGCTAAGACGTGACACCACCCACAATGGGCTGGTGCCCATTGTGATTCATCAATCATGAAAATATCCTACAGACACGGACACAGCCCAGTCCAATGCATTGATAATTCTCTTCTATGTTCATATATTCATTTCTCATTCTTCATTAAAATAGTGGTTAAGAGTGCCAACTGCTCTTGCAGAGGACCGGGGTTCGATTGATCCCTAGCACCCACATGGTGGCTGAGAACCATCTTTAACTCCAGTTCCAGGGGAATCTGACACCCTCTTCTGACCTCCGCAGCATTGCACAACATGGGTGCACAGACCTACATGCAGACAGTACATTCATACACATACAAAATAAATTAAAAAATATTTTATTAAAGAATAAGAGTGCAGAATGTGTGTCCCTGGATAGGACTTGTATATTGAACCTACCCATCCATTGCAGAAGACAGGGTGAAAAGATTATAAGAACCAGGGCTGGTTCATGAACACAGGAGAGTAGAGGCTTCCAGTCCACCAGAAGCTTACACATGTAAACTTCTGGCAATGGTGGCATGGAGCACAGGACCCATGCCAACTCAATTAAACAAGGGCTCAGAGAGGAGGAGAGAAATGAGTGGCAGGGTGGCCCTAGACTGAGAACTATCGGAGACTGATTGCTACTGGATGAGGGAGAGCATGCCTTACTTACAGTCTCTAGAAGGGCTGACTAGACTCAAGTGGATGAATTTGCACCGAAGGACCTCTAGGTATAAATGCTTGATTTGAAAGGACTTAACCTGTATGGCAGAATACATGAGATCTGGCGGGGGATTGGAGAGGCATGGATGGGGAAGGGGGATTTAAATTTGGTTAATAACTGTTGTATGAAATCATAAAAGCTTAATAAAAAAATTAAAAAGTATTTTGTTACTGTTCTTTTATATTTATGAGTATATTGCCTGCATATATTAAGTGTGCCAGTGTCATGCAATGCACATGGAGGTCAGAAGGGATCACTGGATTCCCCGGAATTGTAGTTATGGACAGTTGCTAGCCTCGATGTGGGTGCTGCAAACCAAACCCCAGTCCTATGCAAGAACAGCCAGTATTGCTCTAATAATAAAACAGCAATAGCTTAACATATGCTGCAAGCTAATTTTCTCTTGGGAAAAAGTGTGTGTGTGTGTGTGTGTGTGTGTGTGTGTGTGTGTGTGTGTGTGTGTATGTGGGTGTGTGTGTGTGTGTTTGTGTGTGTGTGTGATCTCAGAAGTGATTCAAATCACCAGACATGGCCCATGGCCCACAGAACCCAGCTGGATAAAGTCTCTTGGAGACTTGAGGAGGGCAGAGATTACTGAGTGACTGCTGTACCCTCAGCTCACAGAACAGTGCTTGGTACATAATCACTGAGTAATAAATACTTGTCAAATTTGTTGATGGAACAAAGGGGCTCCTGAGGATCTCAAGAAATAAGGCATAAACAATGGAGTTATTTATAGTCCAAAGAAAGGAATGTCAATGGCTCACGAATATCACCCAGATAAGTAGTGCTCAACTCCATTCCCAGGGAGATACCTCACATTTGATACAATAGAGGTTTGGGACAGGCTGTCACTGTGTGGCTCAGGCTGACTTAGAACTTGCAATCCTCCTGCATCAGCCTCCTGAGTGCTAGGATTACAGTCATGTACCATCATACCTGACCTTAGATGAACAAGTTATGGTTAGCCCCACTGTTCCTTCTGAATGACCTTGGAGACTTAAAGTGTTCTTCACCAAGGGAGCCGTGTGCACACCCCATTTCTGCCATTCACTAGCAGTACTCCTCCAGATGAACTATGTGACCTCATTCACAGCTCTCTCCAGCATGTGCCAGTTTATGCCTTCCTCCCAAATGGTTGTTGTTGTCTTATAGTACTGACCCCAGGATGTAGTGAAAGGGGTAGGAGGGTCAAGAAGGTTCACCATGAGCCAATACCCAAGAATCCAAAGCAGAGGAAGGCATTTTTGATTAGACTGCACGCAGCACTGTGACAAATATGGATACTGGCACATTGCTTTTCAAATTTTATAAGGTCCTGTAGACTTCAGAGAGTAAAACCAGAGCAATAGGCTGGGTGCGGTGGCGCACACCTTTTATCCCAGCACTCCGGAGGCAGAGGCAGGCGGATCTCTGTGAAATCCAGGTCAGCCTAATCAACACAGCAGGTTCTAGGCAAGCTAGGGAGACCCTGTCTCAAAAGAAAAGAAAATTTCAGAACTTCCTTTCTTTTGCTTACGTAGCCTGAGGCTTAAAGGACAGAAAAATTACTCTACTTACCCTTGCTTGAATGATTTGTAGCCCATCTATCAGGCAAAACTTTTTTTTTAAATTTTTTTTAATTTTATTTATTTCTGAATGTGTATGAATGTACTGTCTGCATGCAGGTTTGTGCACCCGTGTCGTGCAATGCCGTGGAGGTGAAAAGAGGGTGTTGGATTCCCCTAGAACTGGAGTTCTCCTGGAATTGGAGTTTCAGACGGTTCTCAGCCGCCATGTGCGTGCTGGCGATCGAACCCAGGTCCTCTGTAAGAGCGGTCGGCGCTATCTCTCCAGTCCCAGGCAAAACTTTTTAAGGTAATGTTTGTCAGTAGGGGAAATAATCAGCATTCAGTTGTACTGACATGGAGGAACTCCATTTTGTTCTAGCTGACTTTTGCTTTACCCTGTATTTTTGCCCAGCTTTTCCTACTACAGTCAGCCAGGCAGAACATCTCGTGCAGGTAGTTTCAGGGAGTACACTGTTTCCACAATACGGGAAACTTAAAGTGGCCAGGTAGCATTTCCAGTAGGTCCTTTCTCCCAGCTATACCTGCATCTCCATGGGGCCCATTGTTCCTACAATTCTGAGGAACCTCTATCCTAACCAAAACATTTTGTTAACTGAAAACCTCTGTTAACTGACCTTCCCCTGGTCTGCTGTAACTGTGGTGACCTGATGCAACTATGGTTATTGGCTTTGGTCCTGCCATGGTAGAACTGTGGTTTTAAGCTTTATAAACTCCATGCTGCCTCCCCTCAGGCTTGAGAGTTCTTTGGGGCATTAGCCCCATCTCTGACACTGGCTAGTGAAGGACTCTTGATTTGACCATCATTCTGTGGTGTTCCTTTGTGCCTCTCACGCTGTTACAGGAACCACACAGCTTTAGAGCACTCACACGACAGCAGTCAGGTCACAGTCCCCATCAGCTCTCTGGATGCGACAAAAATTCACTCTCTCCAGAAGCCTTCTGGAAATATGATGTGAAACTTCAGTGCAACAGCTGGAAACTACAGGAAGTATGGCTAAAAAGAAGAAAAAACAGAAATATTAACTACTGCTGTTTATAGAACACTGTCTTGGCTCTCATCATAAAGATTCCAGAGAAACAGATTATTGTTCTGCCCAACAATACTTCCCGAGGGCTTCATGAGTGCAGACATGCCTCTTCCATCTGGAACTTAAGCTCTATTATGGGAGATAAGATGGGAATTTAGGGGGGCTGGACAGATGGCCTAGCGGTTAAGAGTGCCAACTGCTCTTGCAGAGGACCTGGGTTCAATCCCCAGCACCCACATGGCGGCTGAGAACCGTCTTTAACTCCAGTTCCAGGGGAATCCGACACCCTCTTCTGACCTCTGAGGCAATGCACGACACGGGTGCACAAACCTACATGCAGACACTACATTCGTACACATATAAAAAACAAAAGATGTGAATTTAGGCAAAGTGACAAAGGAAATAAAAGAGACAGAAAAAA
Organism: Rhizomys pruinosus; assembly: GCA_009823505.1. Taxonomy (NCBI): domain Eukaryota; kingdom Metazoa; phylum Chordata; class Mammalia; order Rodentia; family Spalacidae; genus Rhizomys; species Rhizomys pruinosus. Next base: position 570,429 of record VZQC01014560.1, read on the forward strand.
CTGCAGCCAATGATGGTAGGGTTGCATGCTGGCTAGACAGAGGACGGAAACTGAAGTCAGCGGTGTCCCACGCTGTTCACTTTGGAAGAGAGAGGCCACATGGACCTCTGGAGAAGGCTTCAAGTTTTCTGTAAGTGAATGACTTGGCTGAAAACTGAAAGATTTAGATGGGTAGAGAAAATGGAGAAGATATGTTCAGATTATGAGAGATCTATAGTCAGGAGTTCTGAGATATAGGTGTAGCTATATAATTAATGTTTACTTAGCATGCATGAGGTCATGGCTTCAACACACACACACACAAACACACACACACACACACACACACACACACACACACACACCTGTATTCCCAACACTTGAAACCTGGAAGCAAGAAGACCATTAGTTTGACTATCAGTTCACCACGCCACCTAGGCTACATAGTGAGAGTCTCTCTCAAAAAATAAACTAAACTAAAATAAATCTAAAGTAGAAAGCACAGGGCAATGCTATTAGAATATGGAGAAAATAGATGGCCTTCTCTGAATTAGGTGGTGAGAAAGTAACTGTGGGCGGATATGATTCAGAAAATGCTGGACTGATCACTAAATCCCCAAATGACAGTCTAAAGAGGCTTAGCTTTTAGGAAAAGAGGATCATTGATTGAGAAAGATAGAGAAAATCCATCTTGCAGTGATAATCAAGACTGATTAAGTGGTAAGAGGTGACTGGAGCAGAAGGTGAAGTTAAGTTGAGCTTATGCTGTTTAGATAGAAGGCATTAAAGGCAACACGAATAGGAAAAATACATGTCTCATACTAACATGTGTGCCTGCAAATTCCTAAATGCCACACAACACAGTATTTCTTTCTGCTTCCCATTTTACCAACTTTGCAGTGAATACAAGACAGTGTTAGAAACTACCGTGAACAATAGCTGTAGGCGACAGCCTTACAACAAGGGAGAAGTTAGCTTCTGAATCAATGGTTAGATAAAATATGTAGACCTCTCTACAGTGAAACTACTTGCCTTTAATATAAGGGAAGAGCTCGGTGTCCATGCCTAAGCTACATGAAAGCACCAAGTCTACCCACAGCTTCAGAGAAAAGCAGTTGACTATGAAATTTACAATGCTATGTGACTCACTTTCTAGGTACCAAAACTTTCCATTGCCATTCTTTCATCATTTACTTGTTCATTCAATTAGTCAACAGAACCTTGAGTAGTTTGGCAAAAGCACAAAAGCAATTTTGTCACAATGTTAGTTATTGGGACATGCAAAAATAAGTGAAACTATATGTCCCTACCCTTGACGGGCTGTAGTGAAAGAAAAACATTTGGGAGTAAGTGTTTAGGATACAATCCCACTGGCCCAGGTAATTATGTTTCTGGGAGTAGAAATTCTCACTTCCACCTTGTGGGTTCTGGGAATTGAACTCAGGTTGCCAGGCTTGGCAGCAAGCATCTTTACCTACTGAGCCAGCTCATCATTCTGGAACTCTGTCCTTCAAACAGAGCACAGAAGTCATAAAGAAAGGCAACCAAGTGTTCACTACAGAAAAACATTTGAGAACATCTAAAGATCTACAAAGAATAAGTAAAGACCAGTTCAACAAAAGTAATGCATAGTCACAGAAGGCCAATTTATTAAGAGTATATAACAGTTATATATATGTTTTTTTTTTTTAATTTTATTTATTTTTGTATGTGTATGAATGTACTGTCTGCATGTAGGTCTGTGCACCCGTGTCGTGCAATGCCGCGGAGGTCAGAAGAGGGTCTTGGATTCCCCTGGAACTGGAGTTCTCCTGGAATTGGAGTCACAGACGGTTCTTAGCCGCCATGTGGGTGCTGGGGATCGAACCCGGGTCCTCTGCAAAAGCAGTCGGTGCTCTTAACCGATAGGCTATCTCTCCAGCCCCTATATATATGTTAAGCATCAGAGTATCTACATATTGAAAGCAAATACTGACAGTGTGAAGAGAGAAACAAATGGCAATATGATAGTATTAAGAGATTTCAGTACTCCACTTTCAATAATGGACAGATCATCCACATAGAAAGGTCAACAAGGAAACTGCAGACTTGAACACTACTAGAACACCAGCTGTGGTTACATTGATTACTACATCAATTTCCCAAAACTGTTTCTTCATTTAACTGAATTTTCTCCAAGTCAGACTCCTAATATCCCAAACAAGTTACTGTATTGAGTTTACCCTTGTATCCACCCATGGCACTCATTATTCCATCTCACTATGTGTGTAATGTTTTGAGTATGAAGTATCCTCCACAGGCTCATGTACTCAACAGTTGATCTCTAGATGATGGCTCTATTTTGGGAGATGGTGGAAATTGTGGGAGATGGTGCTTAGCTGGCAGAAGTGGATTACTGAGGACATGTCTTTGCACTTCATGCCTGATGCCTGATCCCTTCCTCTCTCTGCTTCCTGTCTGCCACGAAGTGAATAGCCTCTGCCATATGGTCCCCCTACCACTATGTTTTGCCTTGTCACAGGCTCAGAATCAGGAAAGTCAAAGAATATGGACTTGAAACTTATAAAATGGTGAGACAAAAGTGAACGTTTTCTGCCTTTAAGGTGCTTTTCCATAAAAGTCTGACTATGTTGGTATACAAGACTCTTGAGGCAGGAAGAAGAAGGTCTACCTACTCCAGAGAGCTGCTACACAGACCACTGCCATCAGCTGGGTTCCAAGCAATCCTAAATCATGAAATGTGCTTTTCAGAAGCATGATGGGAAGTAGGACTCAGATGCAAATGTGTGTTAAGGGACATGAGTTATCCACATGTTGACATCAGAAAAGCACCCAGGACCTATATGCGTTTCATGAACTGGTGCATGTCTCATATAAAAAAGGTAGGACTGGCTTGGCTGGAGACCACTTGATCTGTTGGTTAACTAATTAAAAGGCCAGAAACAGATAAATTTTTAGTGTATGTGGAGTTATAATCAGTAAACTTTTGACATAGTTCAAAATACAAAAGTCCAGAAATAACTTTGAAACAGAGTGCATGGGGAGTTAGGTGGTGTCCGAGGAAGACTGGATGCAGGCAATGCTAAGATTCTGTTAGATCACATTGCCCCCTAGAGGTTGTCTTATGCAATTCCTGGCAGCATTTCCATTTTTCCTTTTTAATGAACAGTCGAGCTGCTTTAATGTCAGTCCTGACTCCACAATTTTACATAAGACAGACTTGGGCATCAGCCAGGCTTACATTTGAAACCGTCCATGGAAACAGAGAAAATACATCAAGATACAGGTATAAGCAATGATTTTCTGAACATTATTCCATTAACTTGAGAAACAATAGCAAGGATTGATAAATGCATTAAGTTGTTCCACAGCAAAATAAATAAATAAATAAATAAATAAATAAATAAATAAACAAATAAATAATTAAAAGACAGACCTTAGAATTGGAGAAACTCTTTATCAGCTATTTACCCAATAACGATTAATATCTAGAATACATATATATAGAGAAAGAAGTAAAATAAACACTTCAAAAGAACAAATAACCCTATCAATAAACAGGCAAATGACCAAAGAGACACTTTTTAAATGAAAAAGAATCCAATATATGAAAATTTTCACCATCTTTAGCCATCCAGAGAAATACAAATCAAAGGTACAATGAGATTATATCTCGAGCCAGTCAAAGTGAATATTATCATTGAACAATGAATGTATAGAGAAAAAGGAAACTGATATACTGTTGTTGGGAATGTAAATTAGTACAGCTCCTGTGAAAATCATTATGGAGTTTCCTCAAAAATTAAAAATAGTACATAGGCTGGGCATGGTGGTGAGCACCTTTAATCCCAGCACTCAGGAGGCAGAGGCAGGTGGATCTCTGTGAGTTCAAGGCCAGCCTGGTCTACAGAACAAGTTCCAGGCCAGCTGGGGCTACAGGGAGACCTTGTCTCAAAAAGACCAAAAGAAGAAAATAGAACATAGAACTACCATGTGATCCACACACACTACTCCCAGGTATACACCCAAAAGGAACTGAAGTCAGCATGCCACAGAAATCCTGCATACCCATATTTACTATGGAACTATTTATAATAGTGAGTTATAGAATCAGCCCAGGTTCCCATCAATGGATGAATGGAAAAACACACAAACACATCCAACATTGTTTTAACCAACCATAAAGAAGAACAAAATTTGGCGGGGCGTGGTGGCGCACACCTTTAATCCTAGCACTTGGGAGGCAGAGGCAGGCAGATCTTTGTGAGTTCAAGGCCAGCCTGGTCTACAAAGTGAGTTCCAGGACAGCTGGGGCTATGGGAGACCCTGTCTTGAAAAGACCAAAAAAAAAAAAAAAAGAACAAAATTTTCTGGAAAATGGATAGAACTATAGAAGATCATATTAAAGGAAATAAGCCATGCTCACAAAGTATCATGTATTTTCATGACATGAAAGTAAAAGGGGTCCAACAGGTTGGCTCAGTGAGTAAAGGCACTTGCTGCCAAGCCCGAAGACCCGAGTTCAATTCCTGAGAACCATATGGTAGAAAGAGAGAACTGACCCCTACAAGTTTTCCTCTGAACTACACACACACACACACATTAAATAAATAAATAAATGTAATAAACGTTTAAAGGTAAAAGGGGGTCTACTAGGGCTGTGGAAGGGGGAAAGATGAGAAAGAAAAAGAAGGTAATAGAAAGGCTGAATTGATCAAAGTAATTATATACGTGTATGAAAATATCTTAATAAAATTCATTAGTTTGCACAATTAATATATGCCAATAAAGGGTGGAATTGTGTGGCAATTATTCTATACCTACATTGTTTTTAGTCATATGACACTGTAACTCAGTGGGAAAGGAAGCTGATAATAGATTATGGAGGTTAAATCTTCCCCTAAGGACTACTGTGATGCCATCACTGTACAAGGCCAGGGATATCATGGGACAAAACCTACCTTCAGAGATTACACAAACATACCTGTTTGATGGGGTAGAGTCTGACACCATGGGCTTCTAAAGCTGTAGTGCCTAGAGGCATAAACTAGCCAGGCACATAATCAACTGCAGGGCTCTGCCTGACCCTCCCGTTTCTTCCCCAATCCATCCTGGAGGAACCAGTTTGCTTCAGGAAAGACATGGATCTATAGATCCACAGTGGAATTTGCTTCGATATATGATTTGTAAGGTTGGTGAGTGCATGTTCCTGATGACCTAAGAAGCAGACACTAGCATTCCACTGGAATTCCACCATTCCACAGTGGGTATTAAAGTGAATTGTTTATCAGCCAAGTGAAGTGTTTTGTACAAGACAGAAATCAAACTGAAGCAAAAGCAAACTGCAAGCTTATCACATAGAACAGTCCAGGTTAAATGTTAGGAAATAATAGCAGCAGGCTACTGTTCTAGTTTGTCTTCCATTGCTGTGACAAAACACTCTGACTGACACCAACTTGGAGAGGAAAGGGTTTATTCAACTTACATCTCCTGGGTCACAGTTCATCACTTAAGGAGCCCAAGGCAGGAACTCAGGGCAGGAACCTGGAGGCAGGAGCTGAAGCACAGGCCATGGAGGAATGCTGTTCACTGGCTTGTTGCCTTGGCCCATGCCCAGCCTGCTCTCTTATACCTTACACAACAACCTGCCCGGGGTGGCACCAACTCATTGCGGGCTGGGCCCTCCCACATTGCCCGACAATCAAGACAATACTCCATGGATGTGGCCACAGGCCAATCCAATGGAGCCAATTCCCCAATTGAGGCTCCCTCAACCCAGGTGTGTCAAGTTGACACTAAAGCTATCCAGCACTGCTACCCAAAAGGCAGAGTAGCCCATGAGGTCAGATGGTCTGGTCTTAGATTTTCTTTCAAGCTTGGCCTCCCTGGTGTCATCATAGGTAGAGGAAGGCGAGGGACAGATACGCAAAGTCGTGTGGCCACCACCTCAAATTTTATCAATTACAATCCATTTTCAGGTCCACTTTGAGTCTTATTTTGAAGCAGTCTGCTTCCAATACTTCATTATTGCCAACAAGGCTGCAGTGAATACCCTAATGAGAAGACAACACTTACTGTGCAGTAGGTACTTTGCACAAGTTAATTCAATTAATCCTCACGGCAACTATAAGCAGAAGGAACTATATTTATCACCATTTAGTAGATGGGAAATTAATGTACAAAAGTTACATAACAATCCCTAAATCAAAGGGCCAAGAAATGATGGGGTTTTCAATCTAGACAATCCAAAACTTACAAAAGCCTCGGGGTTATTCATGACATGCTTTTATTGGGGTCAGCGGTTCTTACACTATAACCTAGATTGTAATTGTGCTGGACAGCTTTAGTGTCAACTTGACATACCTGGCTTGAGGGAGCGTCAATTGGGGAATTGCCTCCATTGGGAGGCATGTGGCCATGTCTGTGGAGTATTTTCTTGATTGTTGAATGATGTGTGAGGGCCCAGGCCACTGTGAGTGGTGCCACCCCTGGGCAGGTTGCTCTGTATTGTATAAGAAAGCAGGCTAAGCATGGGCCAGAGGAGCAAGCCAGTAAGTAGCATTCCTCCATGGCCTGTGCTTCAGCTCCTGCCTCTAGGTTCCTGTCCTGAGTTCCTACCTGGGGCTTCCCTCAATTAGGGAGACATAAGCTAAACAAACCCTTTCCTCCCCAAGTTGGTTTTGGTCAGAGTGTTTTGTCACAGAAATTGAAGGCAAACTAGAACAGGAATCATTTGGAGTCTTTGTTATACCAGAGGTTTTTCTTTTCTTTTCTTTTTTTTTTTTTTTAAATAAATAGCTATTTTAAATCTCTTCTTAGTTTCTATCTAGGGAATACAGGTGCTATAGTTTGGATCATAATCTCCCCCCACCTCCCAGGCCTCTTTTTAAAACTTAGTCCTTGACCTATGATGGTATTAGAAGGTGGTAGAACCTAGGGTTGGATCTAGTGGAAGGAAGTTTCACCATTGAGAGGAGTGTCTTTAAAGGGGATATAGGGATGCGTATTCTTTCTATTTCTGTCTCTGCTTCACAGTGGCCACGAACTGAGCAGCCTCCTCCACCCTGTACTCTTGCCATGCATACTCCACAGATCACGTGCCCAAGTGGGCCAACCCACCACATACTGAAACCCTAATCTGAAAACCTCTGAAACTTCTGGGTCTGGTGGAACATGCCTTTAATCCCAACACTCAGGAGGCAGAGACAGACAGAGTTCTGTGAGGTCAAGGCCAGCATGGTCTACAATAGTGAGTTCTAGGCCAGTCACATGGGGCTACATAGTGAGATTGTATCAAAAAACAAGTAAAACTCAGTGAAATCATTGGCTAAAGTAAAACTGTACTCCTTATAATTTTAGTTATCTCATGTATTTTGTCACCTAAAAATATAACAAAAATTTCTCACTTAACCTGTTATTTTGCTATGTGCATAGAACAGTGACTAGATCATATAAACTGAACACATAATTTTTTTTTTTTTTTTTGTCTTTTTGAGACAGGGTCTCCCTGTAGTACCAGCTGTCCTGGAACTCCCTCTGTAGACCAGGCTGGCTTTGAACCCACAAAGATCCGCCTGCCTCTGCCTCCCAAGTGCTAGGATCAAAGGCGTGCGCCACCACGCCCGGCTCAAACACATAATCTTTAAATGAAAGTGAATTAACCTATTTTCCTTCCTTGCACTTCTGGGATAGCATAATTTGTTACAATTTATTCATTTTTATTTGTACCTTGATTTTCTATTTATTTAAAAATTGCAAAAAATAAAATAAATAAAAATTGCATCTATGCTCATAAATTAGTTCATACCTTCGTTTCCTAATGTCACCCTTGTATGACTTTCGCATTGAGATCGCTTTAATGTCAATGATCCATTGGCAGCTTTTCTCCATTTTTAAAATTTTGTATTTATTTATATTTTATGTGTTTGAGTGTTTTGGCTGCATGTATGTAAGTGCTGTGCCTGCTGGAGGTCAGAGAAGGGCATCCATCTCTCCAGCCCCAGCTTTCCCTAATTTTTTATTCTTTGAAAAAGTTTGATAAGGACTTTTTCCCTCTATTTTTCAGTAAAAATCTCCAAAGCTATCTAGGTGTGTGGTGTCTGAGGGAAGATGTTTAATTCTGAATTACAATTATTGGATTACTTACATTTTAAATAACTTATTGAAGGACTGAGGCCATAGGCTCAATGCTCACGATTGCACCCCCAAATAAAAAAAAAATATAACTTTATTGAGCCAGGTTTGATGCATGCCTTTAATTGTAGCACTGCGGAAGCAGAGGCACGTGGAACACTGTGAGATCAAGGCCAGCTTGGTCTACATATTGAGTTACCATAGAAAACTATTGATGATTTCTATGCTATTGTGTTTCTTGGGGCTGGAGAGGTGGCTCTGCCTTTAAGTGTACTGGTTGCTCTTGCAGGGAACCTGGTTGTCCTCCCAACACTCGCTTGGTGACCAACTGGCTGTAACTCCAGTTCTATTGGACCTAACGCCCCCTTCTTGCCTCTGCGGGTGCACTTAACATGTAGGCAAAACACTCACACATAAAATAAAAAGAAATTGTGTTCGGTATCCCCAATTTCCAACTAATCACAATTTCATAACCATCTTCCTGTATTTGTAGTTATGGAACTTGTCTGTGCCATTGCATACTATGAAGAAGGGATCCCTGTGCAAAATAATAGCTACAAAAACAATTTGCTTAGAAACGAAAACATGTATTAAACTCACAGATTTACGTGGAAATCACAAATCCTTTCTTATTATGAAACACAGAAGAAATACAGTTTAGCCTCAGGTGTAAAGCTGGAAAACAGAGGTCAGGCAACAAGGAAGGCACACCGAGGTGACGCTTTACGGCTGTCGCGCTGTTTTCGAACGTTTCTGCCAGCCTTATCTGTAGTCCTTGCCTTGGGGCAGGAGAGGCTGGCATAATAAGCCAAAGTGTTTGGCCGACTCGCAATCCCTAGTCCAAAGAATCGGAGAGGGGACTGCAGCCCCCTGGAGGTGGCGTTCTGCGTGGTTCCCGTGGGCGACCCCGCGTTTCCCTGCAGTCCCTCCTGGTGCCACTAGGAGGCTCTTCCTGCGACCGGCGGCCGGCTCGGGCGACCTAAGGAGGCTGCGGCGCCAGGAGGCGGTGGAGGACGCCGGCTGCCGGAGCCCCTCGCCGCCCCGAGGAGGCGCGGCTTGGCCCGGGTGGCGGGTCTCCTTGCATGGAGCTGTATGTAGTTTGTGCTGTGCCCCAACTCAGTTGTCTAAGATGTCTAGAACATACGTCTTGGAAGCAGGTATATCATGTCAACACCTGTTACTGGGATTGTGACAACCCCTCCCTCCCCACCTCCCCTTGCAGTTTTATTTACTGTGGAACTACATTACTAGAAGTTTATACAGTGTTTTCAGCCATCAACACCTGTTATTGGGATTGTGACAAGTTCCCGCCCCTTGGAGTTTTGTTTACTACGGAACTACATCACTAGGAGTTTTTACAATGTTTTCAGCTGCACAAGAAGACTTTCTGGTCCACAGCCAGGATTTGAGTGAATTGTGAGCATCCGATGCAAAATGTAAGGTTTGCCAGGGAAACCCTGGTATCAAAATAGTCATAATTAGGTTAAAAAAAGGAAATGTTTAAACCCAGGAATTAAAAAAAATCTGTGACTAATAAAATACTACATATTTAAGTAAAAAACAAAATCTGGGCGTGATGGCGCACGTCTTTAATCCTAGCACTTGGGAGGCAGAAGCAGGTGGATTTTTGTGAGTTCAAGGCCAGCCTGGTCTACATAGCAAGTTCCAGGACAGCCGGAGCTACAGGGAGACCCTGTCTCAAAAAGACCAAAAAAATAAATAAAAATAAATCTGACCCAACTCTTCCACCACCCACTTTCACTGTCAAATTTCTGGGTTGCTATAGCTTTTAATAAAGTGATTAAAAAAAAACCTTTAGTATTTTTCAGGCCCCATTGCAGCTTCTTGCTTGTCACTTTTTAAAGTGTGATATCTTGCACAAATATTTTTAAAGTGTATTAGCATTTTAAAGTGTATTAGCATTTTACTAATGAAAGAGATTGCTATATCAAGAAAATCTCCACTGGTGTCTACCTGCTATCATCCTCTGTTCCAGGCCCTTATAAAAACCTGGTTAAGGCTGGGTGTGGTGACACACACCTGTAATCACAGCACTTGGGAGGCTGAAGCCAGGAGGATTCCCAGGTCTGGGCCAGCCTGAGCTACAGAGCAAAACTCTGTCTCCAAAAACAAGGCAAAATAAATTAGTAAATGAGAGCACCTACCCTTGGGGTGTTACAGTGAACAGCCCAGCCTTCCAACTTTATCTTAGTGCACCTCCCTCCCTCATTTGACTAATCATATCAGTAACCAGCATATCTGCATATTTCGTCCCCGTCAACTGCTGTTGACCATGCCTTTGGATCTCTCTCAGCCATCCCTAACTGAAGACATTATTTCCTGCCATTTTAAATTTACTTCTCTTTTCTGCTTCTCATAGAAATTATATACTCTTTTTTTTTTTCCTTAGCTGCCATGTGGGTGCTGAGAATCAAACCCGGGTCCTCTGCAAGAGCAGTCGGTGCTCTTAACTGCTGAGCCATCATCTCTCCAGCCTCAGTAACTATATACTCTTAACCAAGTCATTCCATCTTCCTCTTGCCTTTTCATAGCTAGTCACAAACAACATATTTTATTTTCTTAACATTTCTTGGATCCATCGCCACTCTTCTGTTAGCATTCCTAAATCAGGAAAACATGGCTTCTGACCTCCCGAGCCTTCCATTCATTTTCTTCTAGCACTGTCCTTTTCTTATTAGAATCTATATGCCCTGCTTTCTTATGGAGTACCTTAGTCTATACCAAATTAAGTGTCTGTATGACTATCTTGACTCTAGCCCATAGGCCATCTTTATACCTCTGCTGCCTGGCACAGTACCTGGCAAGTGTTTCTTGGACTACACCAAGTTCAGGTATAATGATATCAATGCTCTTTTTAAAATCTTGTTTTAAATCTTTTACAAACTTTTATTCTTTGAATAGAATTACCAGGTTTTGATCAGATTTATATGTTTGAGAGTTAGAAGCACTGTCCCTTCATATTCAAGTAACAGTCTCAACATGATTCATTTGTCTAATATTTCTAAGATGATATTTGTGATTGATTAAAAGCATTACAACTTGTTCTAGTGATTGTGGTATTATTTCTATGGCATCTCTTGGTTTCAAGTTGTCATTATTGTTTCTGGTGTTACGTTCCAGTTTTAAGTGGGCCAAGGGTTTGCAGGAATGTCAGTCCTTGGTTTAGTTATGTGGTCAGTCCAGTTTTGGTCACTATAGGCTTTAATTAAAGGTTTCCTAGGGCCACAGGCCTAAGGAAGCCAACACTAAAATTACTGCCCAGCAAATTTTGTGATGTGAAAGTTAAGATTCTAGGTTTTAATAAAAGAATCCCATGATAGAGGAGTGAGCAAGCTTCTTTTATAGTGTCTTGATACTCAAAATGTGATTTCCAAGGCTGCAGGAACCTGGGAACTTATTTGAAATGCAGCTAGACACCTGTAATCCTAGAACTCAGGAGGTAAATATAGGAGGAGGAGGAGTTCAAGCCTACCCTGGGCTACAAGTAACAAACCAAAACAGAAAATAACCAGATTTGAGTGGTTTTATCTTTCCAAAACATTGAGATAGATTATCAAGTACTATGCAATGAAACTATTTAAATATGATTTAAGCATTTTTAGAAAGAAAAACTTTTTTTTGTATTTTTGAGACAGGGTCTCCCTTTAGTCCCAGCTGACCTGGAGCTGAATATTTAGATCAGGCTGGCCTTGAACTCACAGAGATCTCCCTGCCTCTGCCACCCGAGTGCTGAGATTAAAGGCATATGCCACCACAATTGACTTACAAAGAAAAACACTTTTTAAAGACTTTCTTTTTAATTTTTATTTACTTATTTATTTTTACGCGTATGAATGTACTGTCTGCATGTAGGTTTGTGCACCTGTGTCGTGCAATGCCGCGGAAGTCAGAAGAGGGTGTCGGATTCCCCTGGAACTGGAGTTAAAGACAGTTCTTAGCCGCCATGTGGGTGCTGGGGATCGAACCCAGGTCCTCTGCAAGAGCAGTTGGTGCTCTTAACTGCTATGCCATCTCTCCAGCCCCGAAAAACATTTTATGTAAAAGAAATACAGTGTGAGCTGGGCATGTGGCACTCACCAATAATCCTAGCACTGGAGGCTCAAAATAGGAGGTTGTGAGTTTGAGGCCAGCCTGGGCTACATAATAGAGTCCAGGGCTTGCCCTGGGGTAGATATTGAGACCCCGGGTCAAAATAAAACAAACTGATGTATGTACCTGTAATCCCAATACTTGAGAGGTAGAAGCAGGACGAGGATCAGGAGTTCAAGGTCATCTTCATTTATATAGAGAGTTCATGCCCGGCTTGAACTACATAAGACCCTGTCTCAAAATGAAAGAAAAAAATGTAATAAAAATAACTGTCATAGGAAACAGTAAAGACACATGCTTGCCATTGTTGGAAAAAGGATTCACAATATGAAGGGAAAAATATGAAAGATCCATTTAGGTGCTGTGTCTCAACGCTAAGAAGGCAATTTAAAAGGGCAATAGATAAGGTATAGAATGTGGTTAGAAATGGATCTGCCTTCTAATGGACCTCACACCTAATGGAGCTGTGTCTCATTGGATGCCATTTCTCTTGCTTTGTACACAAAATGACTCATCAATTTGTGATGTAATAAGTTTTGTCCAAATGACATCCATGTACTTTTGGAACCCAGGAATGTTTGGAAGAGACAAAGTATGGTTTTCCTTTGCCCACTGTTAAAACCTGGTGCTTTTTACAGCATAAACACTTAAGAGTTGGGAAAGGGTTGGGTTATTTTGTGCTTTAAGAGACATGCTGAGAAGCCTTACAGTTTAGTATGGAAAAAGACCATCAGGTTTAAAACTTGCCTCTGCCACTTTTCAGCCAACCCTGGATGAGTTCCATGCTTCGTTCTGTTTTAGTTTATCTCTCATACGGAGATGGTAATAGCACCTACCTCATGGGGTTGTTGCAAAGTTTGTGTGAGTCTAGGCACTGAACAGATAGAAAACAGTAAATGGAAACATCAGGGCCCAATATACAACACAGTGCTTGGCCTGAGCTAGGTGTCTAGATGTCTTCTAGTGTCCCTTTGTCACTTGGCTTTTTATTTTAGGTTTTAGGCATTAAACCTAGGGTTTTGCACATGGTAAGCATGTGATGTGCCACTGAGCTGTATCCCAGCCACACTTAAAAAAATGATTTAAAAAATTAGCAGGAGGGACCAGTGAGATAGCTCAGCAGGGAGTGTTTGCTGTGCAAGCCTCGTGACCTGAATTTGATCCCCAGAAGCCACGTAAAAGATGGAAAGAAACAATCTCTGCAAGAATGCCATTTTACACATATGTCCCCCATCATACACACAGTAATAATAATGATAATGATAATTTTAAGTCTTTTAAAATTAACAAGGGAAAACTCTGTGGGAGGGGAAGGAAGGGAATCAGCAATTACTGAGTGCTTATGTGCCAGACACTGTATGCATTATCTCTTGTAATCCATGAGGATAACTAGTAAGAGAGGTATTCTTATTTATAGGAGAGGAAATGAGCTCAGAGAGATTAAACAATTTCCCTAGTTCACATGGAGGTCATGGCCTTAGATTCTAAAGCCCATACTTCCCAGACACTAGTATTTCTCCAACAGGATTCTCATTTCTTTTTGGGGGGGGTAGGAAAAGGTTTATTTCACATCTCCCAGGTTCATCACTGAGAGAACCCAACATAGGAACTCAGGGCAGGAACCTGGAGGCAGAAGATGAGACAACAGGCCATGAAGGAATGCTACTTACTGGCTTGCTCCTCTGGCCCATCTTCTGCCTGCCTTTCTTTTCCTTCCTTCCTTCCTTCCTTCCTTCCTTCCTTCCTTCCTTCCTTCCTTCCTTCTTTCCTCTCTCTCTCTCTTTCAGCCAATTTTTCTTGAAGCTTTGTGCATTTCATACAATATTTCCTAATCAAATCCAGACCCATTTCCCTTCCTTGCCCCCTCTACACCAGAGCTCATGCATTCTGCCAAACATGTTTTTCATCTTTTTCTCAGTCTCTTTAAAAATTTTTGATGCAGGGAGCTGGAGAGATGGCTCAGCAGTTAAGAGCACTGACTGCTCTTGCCGAGGACCCAGGTTCGATTCCCAGCACCCACATGGCTATATCATGTTTATAATTGTGATTTTACTTTCAGCCAGACCCTAACTTTTAATATCATCATACTGAAGGCATCTTGGCTTTGAAGTGATATTTTTGTGTCCATTTTAAACATTTTTGCAGCTGGGTGTGGTGGCACACGCCTTTAATCCTAGCACTTTGGAGGCAGAGGCAGGCAGATCCTTGTGAGTTCAAGGCCAGCCTGGTCTACAGAGTGAGTTCCAGGACAACTGGGGCTACAGGGAGACCCTGTCTCAAAAAGACAAAAATAAAATAAAATAAAATAAACATTTTTGCATTGTAATTTTGGAACAGATTTAATGGTTCACAAGGAATATATACCTGGTTTTGTTTATACTGCAAGTAAAATAATTTAAAAGTCCATACTGTGAACAAAGAGGTTATTTTCCCTCAAAGGAGCCCATATATTACTCATATCTGAGAAGACTGCTAGTGTATCACACTGTTTCTCTAACATAGAAAAGAAGATTAAAAATGCCTATAGCAGCCCAGTGTGGTAGCACATGCCTTTAATTTCAGTACTTGCTAGGCAGAGGCAGGTAAATCTCTGTGAGGTCAAGGCCAGCCTCGTCTACATACAGAGTTCCAGGCCAGCTGGGGCTAAAGGGAGACCCTGTCTCAAAAAATGAAAAAAATAAAAAACCCACCAAAACCACCATATAACTGCATTATAGATATGACTGCTTTTAGAAACCAAAATCTAGACACTTATTTGAATGATGATACAGGATTCAGGGATTACATGACCTTGTTTTAACTATAGGATTCCCTGATGACAAACTGAAGGGAAGCAAGTGGCTGGGCCCATCATGTCACACCTGTTAGGAACAACTACTAGTGAAATGGAAAGTTTCAACCATGAAGAGCAGATTTCTAAACACAAATTTGTGTTGGTAACACCCCCCTACAAGTGTCTAATGGTTAAAAGATAAGGTTGTTTCTTTAGCATCAAGTCTGTAATAGGTATCTGTGTGATTCAGGAGCCATCCTAATGGCTTTGAGAAAGTAGGCTGTACATAGAAAACTTGGGAACCAATGAAGCAAAACCTCCCAACTTGCAGCTTCTGGATACAGGTGGCACCTGAGTCTGTGTAAAATTGGAACAGTCGGACCCAGTGAGCCATAGACTATGGGGTTAACTAATCTGGCTCAGGGCTACTGGAATGGGATGGCAAACATGTTTATGGACTCAATACTGAATTTTTGAGCCAGCAGCCACATTAGCGGGGTGTGCCCTCCCTTTGGATAGAATACAAGGCCTTTAATCATGGATAAAGTCGCCTACTTACTTCCTGATTAATGTAGAACACTTTAGGAATGTCAATTATCAAGCATCATGTTGAGATACCCATCTAAGATGCCATTAAGGTACTGGAACAGCATTGTTTGTGGACATAAATGTATTTCCCGAAGTCCCAGATTGGCACAGGCCATTTCCTTCCCCCTCCTGCAGCCTGCAACAACTGCCAAGCCACCTGTCTTCTGTATACTCCCGTATCTTCCTCACCTTCCTCTCTGGCTGTTCTACTCCCTTTGCTTAAGAAAGAAGTGGTATTGGCTCCTCTCAGGTTCATAATTGTTCTCAGACCTGCCTCCATGTATTTTAACCCAACATCACCCAACCCAACATCATAGAAGCTTGGGGCTTGTCAGACAATGCAGTTTTCCTATCCCCAACTGCTTCCAGTAAAACCCTGACACTGCCCCGCACATGCTGAGTGTCTCAGCTCTATCATCATCATCATCATCATCATCATCATCATCATCATCCGTGCCTGCCAACCTGGTCAGCAGCTTGCATCCCATCCTCTCTACCAGGACACTGCCAGTGGGTTTGGTGCTGCACTCTGCCGGTTCGCCCTTCCCTCTCTCTGTTTCCTATAGGAGGCCTGCTGCTGCCGTGGAGGGAGCGAGAAGTAGATCAGGAAGCTGGAGGGGAGGACCCACCTTCATTTCAAATCACTGTGTAAAAAAGTGCTTGACAGTTGTTAAAACTGGAAGAAAAACCTGAGCAGGGAAACTTTGAGAAGCAGTGAAAATCTTACAATTGCAATGGTGAATTTCTCTGAAAAAAAAAAAGTTACAGAAACATAATGATGAATTTTATCTTGACAAGATGGAGATTAAGAAAGAAGAAGTATTCAGATGTTTCTTCTTCTGATTCATTTAAGCCCAGTACCTTAGTGCACAATATCGAAGTCCCTAAGCAAATGCTTACACAGAGCAGACGGTTAATAGGAAACAGACTACTTGAGGAGAGGGGGCAGAAGCTAGCCTATCTCTGCCAATGCTTTGCAAGGTAAAGGACCATTGTTGCCAGATCTGATTTTTTCTCCCTCTGTAAGGAATCGAATTCAGGGCTATGTACACACTAGGCTGCTATTCTCAGCCCTCAACTCTAAATCCAGATTGTATGTGTGGCACACACGCATGTGCCTGTGAAATCTACTTTGAAATATTGTCTTGACTTTAAAAAGAAGACCTGACACAATTTATATTCCACCTCTGCTCTAGACTTAGAGACTCTGTTCAGGGTACAGCTTAAGAAAAGCTGACTGGACAGAGACATCATCCAGGTAGCCTTCTAAATTTAGAAAACTCTAAATACAGTGGTGGTTGCTACTAGGAAGGGCGCCTGTGGTCCGATGCAGTCATGAGCTCCACATCCTTGACACAGTGCATACGCTTCAGTCTCCATCGTGCTTCCCTTTCTAAGGGCTAGACTGAAATTTCAGTTTTAGTACCCACAGGGCTGACTGCTCAGGAAAAGTCTAGTCTGCACTTAGTCTAGTCTGTTTTCTCCTCTGGGGTAAAAGGTGTGTGTGTGTGTGTGTGTGTGTGTGTGTGTGTGTGTGTGTATGTGTGTGTGTGTTCAGATAGTTTAGCAGGTTGAGATGAGGAGAAAGTAAGTAATAGTGGTTCCAGCCAACTTCTAGCTGGGAGTAACGAATATACTGTCATCAGAAAAGTAGCCATAGCTCAAAGTTGCACCTACATGGAAGGCAGATTAAAACTCCTGTGAAAATGAGCTTCCTTCCTGAAATTTCTAATCTCAAACTTATACTGTTCTCTTATCAGGAAGCAATGGGAAATTCCTACCTGAAGACATAGATCCCTTCCCCAGCTCACTCCTTCCAGCACTGGTTTAGGAGGTATCCCCGTCTCCACTGTATACCCAGCTGGCTGGCGGCCCCCCACTCACCATCTGAGGTTTGAAGAGCCACACATACAGCCACAGCCAGGAGGACAAATCCTGTCTTCTGCATTCCTGCCTGACCCACTGACTGGCAGCTCAGGTGAGGCTGGGGATCAGGAAGTGACTCTAAAGGTGTCCTTGGGTGCCAAGAAACAGCAGGGAGAAGCAGTTCAGGTAGCCCCGCCCCGGGAGGTGCCCAGAATATGTGTTTCTTTTGTTTTTTTCCTTAACACCAGGCTCCTGCCTTTTGTCAACTCCCACTCTGATGCATATTTACACTGCCAGGGACTTGGGGACATCAGTGTCCATATGGCAGCTGATGAGGTCCTTGTGCTTGGGAGCACTGATCAGAATCATTTGGTAACCATTTAACAACAACCCAGAAATCTACACAATCTGTCTGCCTGAGGTACATACACGCCAGAGTTCTAGGGTAGGGGGCATCATCTGAATTTCATAAAAGGCCCATGGGTGATTCTGGTGGGTACTTCTGTTAAGAATCTGCTTAAAAGAAGTTGTTTTTTGGGGCTGGAGAGATGGCTCAGCGGTTAAGAGCACCTACTGCTCTTACAGAGGACCCGGGTTTAATTCCCAGAATCCACATGGCAGCTAAGAACCGTCTTTAAGCCAGGCATGGTGGCGCACACCTTTAATCCTACCACTTGGGAGGCAGAAGCAGGTGGATCTCTGTGAGTTCAAGGCCAGCCTAGACTACAGAATGAGTTCCAGGCCAGCTGGGACTAAAAGCAAGACCCTTTCTCAAAAAAGACGAAAGAAAGAATGAAAGAAAGAAAGGAAGGAAGAAAGAAAGGAAGGAAGGAAGGAAGGAAAGAGAGAGAGAGAGAAAAAGAAAGAAAGAAAGAAAGAAAGAAAGAAAGAAAGAAAGAAAGAAAGAAAGAAAGAAAGAAAGAAAGAGAAAAAAGAAAGAAAGAAAGAGATTGGTTTTCAGGGGCTGGAGAAGACTGGGAGATTTGGGGAAAGGGTGTGACATGCAGAGCCCAGCGCCTGTGGAAAGGCTTGGAACAGTAAGGAGCTGGGTTCAAGGCCAGCCTTACTGTGAATCAGCTTCCTGAGTGAGGCCATGGGGTCAGGGAAGATCACCAGACTCCCAAACTGCCTCCTCCACTGATTAGTTGTATAACCTGAGGAAATGTACCTAACTTCTCCGTAAGCAAGGAGTCAGGCTGGACGACTTCCACAGTCATGCCGTGCTGCGTCCAGAACTGCTGGCCTGTGCAGCGACACTAGTGCTGGGGGGTTTGTGAGCATCTGCAGTGTGGCCAGTCAGAAATCAAGTGTAATACAGGGGTGAACAATATACCAGATTTCAAAGACTGGCAAAATAGTACAAATATCCCATTAGATATCATAGGTTACTTAAAATGTATTATTAAAAATTTCTCCCATCCTCTCCTTTTTTTTTTTTGAGACAGAGTCTTCCTATGCAGCTTAGGCTGTTAAATTTGTGATCTTCCTGCCTTTACCTCCTAAGTGCTGGGATTACAGGTGTATACCACTGTGCCTGACCTCTGTTTTAAGTTACTACCATGGTTGTCCCCCATAGTCCCCTCCAAAGTTCATGTGGAAGCCTAATTTCCAAATGCA
>VZQC01014560.1:591873-636898 GCA_009823505.1 Rhizomys pruinosus
AAAAAAAAAAAAAAAAAAAAAAAAAAACCGATTGTGTGGGGATTTGCAAATTAGCACACATGTCTACACATTCATCAGCCCATGTGGCATCTGAAATTTCCACCCGAGTCTCTCCTGAGAATAGCCTTCCTGTGGGAGAAAAGACTCTGTCTAGGTGAAGGGAAGCACTTCGTAGTAAGAGGAGATTTTAATTGGACAGGACAAAAGTTATGCAGATTGTATAGGGCCCTGACAGGAGACTGGTTTTGATAAGCTGGAGTCCACAGACCTAGCGTGCTTTGCATTGGCCCCTTTCATTGTGGGCATGTAGCTCCTGCTAGGGAAGGCCAGTATCCCTGCCAGGAAGCGGCACAGGAGAGATTCTGGGGATTGCAAAGCACAGGACTGTTCCTTGAGTTATCAGAATTTTCTCTCTCCCTCATACTGTTTCCTAGAATAAGATGGTGGGTTGGGCAGTGTTACTTAAAGACAGTTTGTGTAACTTGTACAGTCAAGAAAATTAAAACACACTAATGAAATTACTGTAATAGAATCACAACTTTGAGGAAGGGGTCATGTCATCTTTGTGTTTAAAAGTAAACCCGACCTCCACTAGCAGAGAATTATAGTCCTCTAAAGACCCTGTGCTCTATCATTTTGAATCAAGACATGAATGAGAGGAATACTGGGCAGATCAGTTTGATTAAGGTGAGGGGAAAAACTGAATCATGGGACTTTGTGGTGAGAAAATACGATGCAACCTATGATCATGAGATATATGTTATTGTGTGAGAAAAATACTCAGGCATGTTCACTCTGTGGCCTCTAGGGCCACATGTGTCCCAGGATACATATGAACAAGGCACAACACATTTATGGAACGACATCATTGTTCCAATGCCTTAAGTTTGGACACCCTTGCACACGGGCAGCATTAATGTGGAAGGAGCCCTAAAAAGTGGTGTTTATTAATAGTTAACTTCTAAAAAGAAAGTTTATTTAGCTCAGTTTTGAAGGTTCAAGAGTATGGGATCAGCATCTTAGGTCTAAGGTATGTCATAACACAGGGGACATGCCTGTGTGTCTAAGAAGTTTACAACACAAGGAGGAATTAGACAGTGAGAGGCTGTGTCTCAGTAAACTTTTCCCAGGAGAACAGCACTCACTCAGATGCATGCTCTGGAGGCCATTTTGCCCCCACCCCCACCCCCCAAAAGACGAAGGGAGGAACAGAGGCTTTAAAATCTTCCATTTAAGAGTTTAACGGGGTTTCTCCTACAGAACGAATGGGGCAAGTCTCCACTCCCAAAGGCCCCTTGGGTGAGCCCTTTCCTTCACCACCCATATGGTCCTGGCACTCCGCACAACATGGCGCCAGTGGGATCGCCCGCATCTTTCGAGCCTTTAGTCCCTCCCCCTACATAAACTGTTGGGAGGGGTCACAGGATCTGTAGCTCTACCTCTCCTCAGTAAAAAACCTCTCCAGAGGGGTCTGATGTCTAGGAACAGTCAATTTGACAGAAAGTCTAAATTACCCCACTGGCTGACATCCCACTATCCCTTGTGAGGGGAAACCCTCAGTAGCCCAAGTGCCTGTAGGAGCTAGGACTCACCTCTCAAAGGTTCTACTGCTTTCCAACAACCATCCTGGCCTAGATATTAATAATAGTCCTTGGGGGGGGGGGTGTTCAGACCATAACCAGATCAAAGCAGATGGCTTCAGAAGAACTCAGGTTATTTAAATATTTTAATTGATCTTAGGGCACCTACAAAACTACAAACTACAAATGAGAAGATTGGGGAATGTGTGCCTTTAGAGCCTAGGGCATAGCTGGAGACAGAGAAACAATTTAAGGATGAACTAATATTGTGTGTGGCTTTGGGCTTTCCATTCTTAAGAGTTTCTTAGGCTAAGAAGATCTGGCCATAGCTGTTTAGGAAGTTTTTTCCTCTATCAGGAAGAAACAAATAGTTTAAAAAGAAGTGAGGTGACATGGATAGGTGTGGAGGGCATTATATTTGTGAAGTAAGCCAGGCATGGAAAGGCAGCTCTAGAAGTTTTCATTCCATGTGGAACATGGAAGTGGGAGTAGATGGTGCAGTGGTAGTTTCCAGAGCCTGGAGAGGGCTGGGGGAGGAAGATGAAGGATGGAACAGGCATTCGAGTACGTGGAATAGGAGGAATAACTTTTGATGCTTTATTGCATTATGATTGACATAATTAACTATATATTTATCATAGCTACTAAAGAAAGATTTTGAATGTTCACATCATAAAGAATGATCAGTATTTGAAATGAGTATGCTAACTATCCTATCTGACACATTGTGCACAAGGACCAAAATCTCACACTGTACCTGATAATGTACTTTTTACGTTGCTATACACCCACATATATATTTAAGGAGAGACACACAGAAATGAAGTGTAAACTTTATCCAGTCATAAGAATACCTGCTGCCATCTATATTCTGATGAAAGGGAGCTTCTCTGTTTCTAGGACCTTTACCCTTAGAAAGGTTTCTAGTTCCAAGGAATCTGACACCCTCTCTGACCTCTGCGGCATTGACACGGGTGCACAGACCTGCATGCAGACAGTACATTGATACACATACAGAAATAAATAAAAATTTAAAAAAAAAGAAAGGTTTCTAAATAGCAGCTTTCACAAAACAGAAGTAACCCAATGGAACTTCCTTTACCATTTTTCTTAAAAAATTAGTGCACACATGGACTATTTTAAAACTCATATCATTTAATTGTCCTAGGATAACCGACTATTTTTTTTTTCAATAAATCCCTTTGTGCTGAATGGCTTTAGTGTCAACTTGACACACCTGGGTTGAGGGAGCCTCAATTGGGGAATTTTCCTCATTGGATTGGCCTGTGGCCATGTCTGTGGGGTATTTTCATGATTGATTCGTTATTGAGTCATGTGGGAGGGCCCAGCCCACTGTGGGCAGTGCCAAATCTGGACAGGTTGTTCTGTACTGTATAAGAAAACAGGCTGGGCTGGAGAGATGGCCTAGTGGTTATAAGAGTGCCAACTGCTCTTGCAGAGGGCCCAGGTTTGATCCCCAGCACCCACATGGTGCCTGAGAACCGTCTTTAACTCCAGTTCCAGGGGAATCTGATGCCCTCTTCTGACCTCTGCAGCATTGCACAACACGGGTGCACAAACCTGCATGCAGACAGTACATTCATACACATAAAAATAAATAAATTAATTAATTAAATTTAAAAAACTGTGAAGGAAGGAAAGAAGGAAGGAAGAAAGAAAGAGAGAGAGAGAGAAAGAAAGAAAGAAAGAAAGAAAGAAAAAGAAAGAAAGAAAGAAAGAAAGAAAGAAAGAAAGAAAGAAAGAAAGAAAGAAAGAAAGAAAGAAAGAAAGAAAAAGAAAACAGGCTGAGGGAGCAAGCTAGTAAGCAGCATTCCTCTATGGCCTGTGCTTCAGCTCCTGCCTCCAGGTTCCTGCCCTGAGTTCCTGCTTTGGGCTCCCTCACTGATGAACTGTAACCTGGAAGTTGTAAGCCAAATAAACTCTTTCCTCCCTAAGTTGGTATTGGCCAGTGTGTTTTGTCATAGCAATTGAAGGCAAACTAGAACACCTTTCTTTTGCTTCTTTTGTATTAGTCCCAGCTAGCTTAGAGCTCACTCTATAGAACAGGGTGGCCTTGAACTCACAGAGATCTGCCTGCTTCTGCCTCCTGAGTGCTGAGATTAAAGGCGTGCACCACCATGTCCAGTGGAATCATTAGCTTTTTAAATTTTTTTTATTTATTTATTTTATTTTATTTTATTTTTTTGGTCTTTTCGAGACAGGGTCTCCCTGTAGCCCCAGCTGTCCTGAAACTCACTCTGTAGACCAGGCTGGCCTTGAACTCACAAAGATCCGCCTGCCTCTGCCTCCCAAGTGCTAGGATTAAAGGCGTGCGCCACCACGCCCGGCAAATTTTCATTTATTTTTTATGTGTATGAATGTACTGTCTGCATGTAGGTTTATGCACCCGTGTCGTGCAATGCCGTGGAAGTCAAAAGAGGGCATCGGATTCCCCTGGAACTGGAGTTAAAGAAGATTCTCAGCTGCCATGTGGGTGCTGGGGATCGAACCTGGGTCCTCTGCAAGAGCAGTCGGTGCTCTTAACTGCTAGGCCATCTCTCCAGCCCCGGAATCATTAGCTTTTAATCTGTATGTTTGAGCTCTAATTCAGAGGTAATGAATTTGTTAAATGAGAGCAGAATCAAATAGGGTCTCACATTAAAAAGTAGGCTCAAAATAATTCATGGCAGACTTCTGAGTTACTTAAAATATAGTGTGTTGTTCTCTCTACATTACAAGTTATATTATGCCTACTGTAGACAATTTGGAATATGTAAAAAAGTATAAAGAAGTAAAAACTTCCCAGGCGTGGTAGTGCATGCCTTTAATCCTAGGACTCGGGAGACAGAGGCAGGTGGATCTCTGTGAGTTCAAAGCCAACCTGGTCTACAGAGCGAGCTCCAGTCCAGGTGGGACTAAAGGGAGACCCTGTCTCAAAAAGACCAAAAAAAAAAATAAATAAATAAAAAAGAAAAATAAAAACTTAAATATCCAAAAATTAAGACCTCCTAATCTGTTGGCATGTATCTTATTATTTTTTTCTGTGCAGATCTAATTACTTATTCACAGAATATACATTGATGAAGGATGTACTCTGTGTGAGACATTGTGCTGTACATGGAAGACAAATAATCAGAAAAGGAGACACAGTCACTGTCTGCAGAGATAACAGTCGGCTGAGCAAGCCACAGCCAAATCCCTCATGATACAACATCTGCTTCAGGCCCTCTTAGCAGGGACATTTCTCCTGGTCTAGAAGACAACTAGCTCTATCTCTGCCTAGTGTTAGTATTTCAGAATACAGGGGCACTGTGTTTTATAATAAACTGTTCTTAATGCTGGCCTGTAAGGATGTGTTTTTGCAATGAGTCACAAATCTCATTCAAATCTTTGCATTTAGTCTTTAGAATCAAGTTTTGAAGAGCTGTATATTGCAAAGCAAAAGGGAATAGTGATTTGAAAGGCTTTGCTGCAAAATCAGACTGATCCACTGACAATTTTACCTGATCCTTTTTCTCTACCACATTCCACATTACCCCCATACCTTGCAAAGACAGCTCTGATTATAAAAAGAGATCACATGCTTTGTTCTCAGTGCACAGGGGACGGCTCTTACATCCTCAGGAGACATTGTTAAACTTGCTTCTTTTCAAGTCAAGGTTTAAGGACTTTCTTGGTCAAGGGTTTATAAGCCGTCAGTGCCATCTGTTAATAGGGAAATATTTTCTGTTTAGAGTGGACATATATGGAACTGGAGAGTTGGCTCAATGGTTAAGATCACTGACTAATCCTGTACAGGACCCAGGTCCAATTCCCAGCACCCACATCGCAGCTAACAACAGTCCATAACTCCAGTTCCAGTTCCTCTGACTCTGGGCATTGCACAACATGGGTGCACGTACACACATGCAGGCAATCCACTCATACGCATAAAATAAAAATAATAAATAAAAGAGTGGACATGCATGGAAGTGAAGTTGGTTCAGTGGGTAAAGCATGAAGAGCTGAATTTGAATCCCTAGACCCACTGCAAGCCAGATACGGCAGGCAATGTGTAATCCCAGTGCTCCTATGGCAAGATGGGACGTGGACACTGGGGACAGCTAAACCGGTGCCGGCAGTAGCAAATGGCAAAAGAGAGAGTCTGATCTCAAGGTGGAAGGTGAGGACCTCCATCTGCACACTGGGGCACATGTGCATCGATATTCGCACATATGAACATGCATATACACACACACACATACATATATGCCCTTCAAAAACGTGGGCACACAGCTTATCAAGAAGGTAGTTGCATAAAGGAATGTCCCTTTCCTCTATCAATAACAAGGGGAGAGACAGAGGAGGGTCTGCTCCTTTGGGCAGATGCAAGTGAGAGGTATGGCTTGGCAAGCAAAAGCTGGACTGCATTTCCTTGACTTCCCCTCGACAGCATCTAGTACAGTACGCAGGCTGCACTCCTTTCCATGGCCTGGTGCTTACTCCTTAATGATTCTGTTCTTGTTGCTTTTGCCTGGACCATCTTCCCAGCATCTCCTATCCCATGTAGAAAGCCCCTGCCTATTCCTTTAGGCATAGCTCTAATATCTGCATCTCCCTGATAACAGAAATCACTGCTATGCTGTTGTGGTAGCTCCACCTTATGTTTTTAAAAGAATATTTTATCTATTTTTATGTATACAAGTGTTTTGTCTATATGTATGTAAGTGTGCCGTGTATGTAAAATGCCTGTGGAGGCTAGAGGAGGGCATTGGATTTCCCTGGAACTAGAGGTAGGGCAGGTTGTTAGCCACCATGTTGGTGCTGGGAACCAAACCTGCAGTCTCTGGAAGAGTGGCCAATGCTCTTAACGGTGGAGGCCCTCCACCGTGTTTTTAGAAACTTGTTCTTACTTAAAAAACAGTCAGCCCATGAAAGGAAACAGCCAGAATTGACCAGAGTCCAAGACAACAGCTCCAGAGAAAGTAGACTGTTTTGCTTCCCATTGACCTATGCCCCTTTTCTAAGCCTAGGGAACAATCTGTGGAAGAGGAGGCGTGGTAGAATGTAAGGGCTGCGATTGGGGTGAATGGTGAAACTACAGCAATATAGTCTGTACACTCATTTGATCAACTTGATTGAACATACTAGCCCCCCCTCCCGCTGGATGGTGGGACCCATGGGCTGTGTGGGTTTGGGCATAACTGCTTGCAAATTGGTTTTACATGAAGGATGCTTGTACTCATAAATTATCACTTATTGTTAAAAAATGAAAAAACAGAGAAAGATGCAGGACAGTTATGGCAGAATGCATGATCTGGGATGGGATGGGGTGGGGTGGGGGGAAGGGAAGGGGAAATATGCCTGAACTGAATTGGAAAATGATGTGTGAAATACACAAAGCATCAATAAAAAAAAAGAAAAAAATACATACTTTTGTAACGTAACTACATGCCTAAATCAATATGTATTTCGTGTTAATGTTTATATTTTAATAAACTAGTCTATAAAGGCTTAATAACAAGATTACCAAACTTATAAATTATTATATAATACCACCATAATCATTTAAACCCAAACCCAATCAACTTTAACATCCTCTTTAACATTTGATTATATATCCTTTTCAGAATTTTTGTTTAGAAGCACATTTTATTATTTTTTAAAATTTTATTATTTTTAAGCTGGAAATGGTGGTGCATGCTTTTAAGCCTAGCACTTGGGAGGCAGAGGCAGGCAGATCTCTGTGAGTTCATAGAGATGGTCTACACAGAGAGTTCCAGGACAGCTGGGTCTACAGGGAAACCCTGTCTCAAAAAGACCAAAAAAATTATTATTTTAATTTTTTGTGTATAAGTATATTGCCTGCATGTGTGTAAGGTCACTTATGTCATGCAGTGCCCTTGGAGGTCAGAACAGGGTGTTGGATCCCTTAGAACTGGAGTTATGGGATGGTTGTTAGCCACCATGGAGGTGTAGGGAACTGAACCCGGGTCCTCTGCAAGAGCAGCCAGTGCTCTTAACTGCTGAGCCATGTCTCCAGCCTCGCATATTTTATTTTTACAAAATTACAATTATTTAACACCTCTTGTTTTCTGACTTTTTTTCAGTTAGGAGGTCAGAAATAATTCTCCATGTCCTCTCCTGTGACTTTTTACCTTTCAGTGCTTTCATAGTATTAAATCACAGGTTTGCTGTTCTTGGTTTTGTTTGGGAGGGTTGTTTATTTTTTATATGTGAATGTTCTGCCTGTGTTCATCATTGTATCCAGTGCTGCTCAGTGCTTAACATATGAAGATGCTTATGGCAAGTGTGGTGGCCGATGCTTTTAAGTCTAATACTGGGGAGGCAGAGGCAGACGGATCTCTGTGAGTTCAAGGCCAGCCTGGTCTACATAGAGAGTTCCAGATCAGCTGGGGTTACAGGGAAACCCTGTCTCAAAAAGATCAAAAAACAAAACAAACAAACAGACAAACAAAAAAATGAAGATGCTTAATGTTTGTTGAATGAATAATCAGTTGGATCACTGAAATAAGCAGGACTTACGAGAGGAAAACCATGCCAGTGTGGTCATAATGGTTTTTCAACTGGACTTTTTGGAGAATTTGTAGCCTTACTAGTAATAATACTTTAAAATTTCATTTCTCTGAAGGGATTATTTTCTGTGCCACAGGGGAAAAAAAGAACAACAGCAACAACAACAACAACAACAACAAAAAGATTAGAGGAGGATTACGGGCTTATGGGTTTAAAGAAGGTCCAAGGTCAAGGGAGACACTGTGTGTGACAGATATTTCAGAACTGTATTCTTTGAAAAGAATGTAGGGCCTTTTCCAGCTGGGTGGCTTTAGTGCTGTGTTCTATGGTTTAAACTCTCCTTAAATCTTCCATGGGGCTGGGCACCTAAAGTGCCAAAGTAAACAGGAAAGAATACAAAATTAACTGAAGGAACAAGGTTTGATCCTAGAGCAGCAAGAAGGGAATTTCCCTCATCAGAATTTATTCCTGGTTAACACTATCCTTTCCTGACTTACAGAATAATTTGTGTTGTTGCATGCCTATTTTCCAGACATCTGAATAATCCAAATTCATTCTGATGTCACCATGCCTAGTTTTTTTTTTTAATTTTTATTTATTTATTTATTTTTATGTGTATGAATGTATTGTCTGCATGCAGGTCTGCGCACCCGTGTCGTGCGATGCCGCGGAGGTCAGAAGACGGTCTCGGATTCCCCTGGAACTGGAGTTCTCCTGGAACCGGAGTCACAGACGGTTCTTAGCCGCCATGTGGGTGCTGGGGATCGAACCCGGGTCCTCTGCAAGGGCGGTCGTCGCTCTTAACCGCTAGGCCATCCCTCCAGCCCCACCATGCCTAGTTTTATTCTGATGCAGAGGCACAGAAGTCTGGTGACTAGCATAGTCAGTCAACAAGCCACTGCTAGGAGCGTAATTAAGATGTGTCCATAATTAATTGTGTCCAAGCTGGGGAGTTCCAGAGGGCTGCTGGTTTGAGCTGGTCTCAGGGTGGCAGGTCCAGTGCTTGGGAGCATGTTGGCTGTGGCTCATGGCTCACACAGCTGGAGTCCCCAGGAAGGGAGTGGAAGGTGGCATCTCACACGCGGGTTCCCCAAGGGGCAGTGTGAGATAATATAGCATTAAGTAGCATGAAAAAGATGTGTACATTTGAAGTGATATTAGC
This sequence comes from Rhizomys pruinosus, assembly GCA_009823505.1. Taxonomy (NCBI): domain Eukaryota; kingdom Metazoa; phylum Chordata; class Mammalia; order Rodentia; family Spalacidae; genus Rhizomys; species Rhizomys pruinosus. Next base: position 601,132 of record VZQC01014560.1, read on the forward strand.
TGTAGAGGATAAGTGTGAATTTAGCTTCGTCAGAAACCGCTCTATACCCGAGGCTGTTCATGTAACCAGCCGCTTAGCTGAGAGCACCAGGCCAGGGGCCCAGACAGCTAAGGCACATAACCATAGGAGCTCCCCCACTCAACTATAGACTACTCAAGATGGGGACTGCAAAAGGCCTTCGCCCTTTTACTCCCCTGGGGGGGTCCCCACTGTGGGGGATCCTGCTTTCACTGCCCCCTGGGGAACCCATATGTGAGATGCCACCTCACACTCCCTTCCTGGGGACTCCAGCTGTGGGAGCCATGTGCCACAGCCAACATGCTCCCAAGCACTGGACCTGCCACCCTGAGACCAGCTCAAACCAGCAGCCCTCCGGAACTCCCCAGCTTGGACACAATCCACAGCTTCCAGGGGACTAAGAAAACATTGGGTAATTGAGCAGCCTTGGGGAGTTTAGGCCAGGAACAGGACAGCTTAATAAGTGCGTTGACTGACCTGCGTGGGAAAGAATAAATAGGGTTGTTTTATAGTGCTTGTGTCCCGGATCCTTTGGACTTAGTCCATGCTCACAACAGCCATGAATCAGAGAACACGAGGTTACTTCCAGATAATAAAAGAAAAAGTATAGTATTTAGGAGTGACTAGTTTTTCCAGATGTTAAAACATCTTGCAAACCTATTGTAACTAAAATAGTGTGTGACTGATGCACAAATTTGGATGATACAATGCTGTGTGAACTTAATACCATGCAAAGTGAGTGTTTCACATTGGTGAAAATGGATTATTCTTTGCACCATTTTGAAACAAATGGCTAGTCACCTGCATGTAAAATGACAAAGCTGAAACTTTAAATTCCCATGTATAAATATTTAATTGATGAGTTAAGAAAGAATGTATTGTTTTAAAATTGTAGAACGCAGAAACTCTTTTAGCCTTAAAGCAAGATTCAAAAGCCATAAATAAAGAAAATAAGAAAGTGACCATGTGAAAAAAAAAACTAATTCCATTGTTGAAACTTACAAAACATTACCCCAAAGTGAAGGCTCCCAAACTACCTCAGCAACTACTTCCAACCTTCACTTGTCCTCGGGTCCCCCTCATTGTCCAATAAGGCAAACAATGGATCCACAATTACACTTTCCTAACACAGACACCAGAAACTAGAACCTTTCTCCAAAGCTGGCCATGAAACCTAACACTGCTATTCTAATCTCCTCCTGCCTTTCTGTCTCAGCTCTGCCATCAAAAGTTAACTCTGACCTCCTCTGTGTGACAGTAGGTCATAAAATCCCATTTCAGGGGACTGGAGAGATGGCCTAGTGGTTAAGAGCACCGACGCTCTTGCAGAGGACCCGGGTTCGATCCCCAGCACCCACATGGCGGCTAAGAACCGTCTGTAACTCCAATTCCAGGAGAACTCCAGTTCCAGGGGAATCCGAGACCCTCTTCTGACCTCCGCAGCATTGCACGACATGGGTGCACAGACCTGCATGCAGACAGTACATTCATACACATACAAAGATAAAAAAAAAAATCCCATTTCAGAAGGGCCTTGCCCCATATCTGGGGAAAGGATGCTGCATAGATGTCAATAAGAATGCAAGATGCTGCATAGATGTCAAGAAGAATGCAAGATGTTGCATAGATGTCAAGAAGAATCCGAGCAGCATCCTTGCCAGATTCTCCACTTAATCTGTTAGCATTCTCCCATGGTCCTTTGTGTGTGTGTGTCTCTGTGTGTGTGTGTGTGTCTGTGTGCGTGTACACGCTAGCACAAGAACTATGATTCCAATTGGCTGTGATAGGTTTTTTTGAACCTAAGCACAAAAATTAATAGGTCAAGTTTCTGAGGTCTTTGATGTGAAAGTTCTTGTGCTATCTAGAACAGTGTCTAGTGAGTCGGCTATGTGTTTCTGTTGGTACGGGGTTTTGGCCTTGACTCTTTTATGGTAAGCAGGAAGGGCTCATCCCCTTTTCCACTCCTACACCATAATGGGCAAAAAACCTCTAAGACAAAAGGCACAAAGGTGCAGGCCTGTTAGAAGCCCCTGTATGTCCACAGGAAAGAGGTGAATGACTCAAATGAAAAATCAACTATGGATATAAATAGGTAATTCACAGAAACAATAAGCATATAAAAACTTAAACTAAGCATACAATGTAACTGCAGCATGGGGAAAGCCAGGTAGATCCAGCCAGCTTATGCTGCTTGAGCCCCAAGACAGTGAAAGACCCTGGACCAAGAAAGAAATGAAATGGACAGCACCAGAAGAATGAAACCCACAGCTGCACTCTGCCCTGCTCACTCACCACATACACATGTACACACACACACACACACACACACACACACACACACACACAGACTTTGAGGAGAGAAGATGGTTGCAGCTTATCCAGGAGGGTGTTCAATTTAATTACGTTGGATCTAGAAGAAACTTTCCAGAATGTGGTCAAGAGGACACATTACTATAATCAGAGAGATGTGAAAAAATTGACCTCCCACTGCTCTCCCTGAAGACAGAACATGAGCACAAAAGCCAGGGAAGCCAGCTTGTTGAAGTGCTTTAAGGAGGTGCTGAGGACCATGTGGGTAGATCATACAAACGACAGAAATTCTCCTGGTTTTAGAAGTTTAGTACTGGTAAGTGTTCTGTTCTGGGCTGCAGATTGCAAAAGTCACAGCTATTTCACATGGCTGAAGGGAGGAGAGACATTGATCGTTAGGGTCAAATTTATAAGGGTCTTTAAATTTTCTTTTGGTCCTTTTGAGATAGGGCCTCCCTGTAGCCATAGCTGGCCTGGAACTCATTCTGTAGACCAGGCTGGCTTCACAGACATCTGCCTGCCTCTGCCTCCTGAGTGCTAAGATTAAAGTATGTGCCGCCATGCCCAGTTCATTAGGGCCTTAATCTTACCCATCAGGGCTCTGCCTTCACAATCTAATCATCTACTGAAGGTTCATCTCCAAATGCCATCATAGTGGGAATAGGGCCACGATGTGTGAATTATGGGGCAGGGGCAGACATAATTTGTAGCACAGGTGACATCTAGAAGAAAAAAAAAGAAAAAGAGAAAGTCTCCCCTAGAGTCAGTAGATAGAACATTCCTGAATTTAACCCAGTTAGAATGGTGATGGATTTCTGACCCAGAGAAACTTTCTTTTAAAAATACAATGTGTCTGGCAATATTTAATTAGACACAGGGTCTATGTAGCCCAGGCTGCCCTCAAACAATCAAAAGATTGTAGCAATCTTCCCTCCTCAGTCTCTTGAGTGCTAGGAGTACAGGCGTACACCACAGCCACTTTTGTGTGTGGTTACCACACGGAGCACACATATGCATGCTCACATTCCTCAGCAGATCAAGTAGAGAGACTTCTCACCCTGATGTATTTTTACCCTTTCAAAGATCTCAGAGTTAATTCTGCTCAACCTATTTGGAACTGGTATTCAGAGAAGGAAGCAGAGAGCTTTCCCAGTGATAGGCTTTGCGTCACAACCCAGGACTGGCTCTTTCCAACAGGGTTGGCCTGTTGCCCAAGCTACCTTCTGTGGAGGCTGGATTGCACAAAAGCAACCCATGCTTGTCAGTTCACAAGTTAGGGAAAACACCAGAGTCTCTGCTTATTGGGGACCAGACCTAACAGTGAGACTATTGTGAAAAGAACAGGCAATCAGGCATGGGAGTCCAGGCATAGGGAACTGTTTCTGCAGCTGTATTTACATAGAGCTCATACAAAAACGGGGCCTCTGCACACACAATGAGCCTTTATCAGTGTCTCATGAGTACTTTGCCACTGATATCTCCCATGTGGGCGTGGTTTGTTGTATAAAAACGATCCCACATTTGGGCTTCAGCATCAACCAAGTGAATTTTCTTGTTGACTTGCTGTGCATGATATCAATAGTGCTGACTTAAGAACATGGCAGTGCTGAAATTTAGTCAAATGAACACAGGATACGGGTTTGTCACTTTGGATGAGTGCTTTTTTGAAGGTTTCCACAGAGCTCCAAAGAGGACCACCATATCCTCTTCTCCATATCACCAAGAGGCGGGGTGGGCCAGGGCTCCCATCTCAAAGACTGGGGTGCCCAGACACCGGCAGCAACATCTACGGTATTGCTAGGGATAAAATTCCAATAGTGTTTTGCAGTTAGTGGAAAGGGTAAAATGCTTCATCAGGCCTTTGATTATCATCATAATTCCCAATGAGCAGAGAGATACCATGGGATACAGATGACAATGTATCCTTGGATTTATTCAAAGTGCAAATTAACTATGGGGATTAGTTATTAAAAGGAATTTCTCCTTTGGAAAGCACAATGGATCACAGTGCATTCATTTTCAGTGGATATTTTTTCTGTGATAATTTTAGAAATAAGTGTTGGGTTTGAAATCAGATCTGCTAAATTGGGGTTTTTCTGCTTGACCCCTGACCTGGGTCCTCAAATAAATCAATGCGAATGTAGTTTTTCTGCCTGGAACTCAGTAGAACATGCTCACCTTGGACTCACAGAGATCTACCACCATTTGCCTCCTGAGTGCTGGGATCAAAGGCATGTGTTACCATGCGTGGCCTTCAAGTTTTATCTTTTTGTATATGAAAATATATAACAATTTAAAAGAGGAATTTCTTAGATCAATGAAATTCCCGCGAACTCCCTGAATCTGAGCATTTTAGTATATTGCTAGAGTCTGAAGTAGTAGGTTCAACAACAGAGACAGCTGTTGAGCATAAGTGAGGGACTGAATCCAATGTGGACACAAAAACTTACCCAAACTGGCCCAACCAGGATGAACAGCACCAGCATCTGAAGTGTGGAGAGTCGGGTGCTGGTGTTAGGCTAAACTCCCTTAGCCTGGAATTCCATTTATGGAAGGTAATGAATGCCCTTGCTGATTATAAAAGCATACAGGCTTAGAACATGATACAAAATATGAGTAAAAGCAGAAGTTCCTCATGATCCCAACTTCAGGGACAACTGATGTCAACTGCTTGGCTTGTTTCAATTTATTTATTTATTTATTTATTTATTTATTTATTTATTTTTATTTTTTATGTGTATGAGTGTACTGTCTGCATGTAGATTGGTACACCCGTGTCGTGCAATGCCGCAGAGGTCAGAAGAGGGCGTCGGATTTCCCTGGAACTGGAGTTAAAAATGGTTCTTAGCTGCCATGTGGGATCTGGGAATCAAACCCAGGTCCTCTGCAAGAGCAGTCGGCGCTCTTAACTGCTGAGCCATCTCTCCAGCCCCTCAATTTCTTTCTACACATACACATATCTGTTTTATAAAAATAAAATCATGCTTTTCTTATTTTAATTTTTAAATACTTAAGATATTTTTGCATATAATTACATGGCTCTAGACCACCTATTTAAGTACTGTAGCATTTTAGTACAAGGTCTGCATAATAATTTAGGTTAGTAATCATTTAGTCAAAGACAAGTAGCTTCCTGTTTTGTTTTTGCCTTGTCAGGTAACTAACTGAAATCCATTTCCTTTGTGCTTTTAATTGTTTAGTTTCCCAGAAAAAATTTCTAGACTTTCTAGGTAAAATGGCTTGTACTGTTAAATATATTACCAAATTTCCTCTGGCAATCACTGCTGGTTTCTTCCCTGCTGGGTACAGAAATGTACAGAACTGAGACCAAGTGTGTTTATGCATCATTGGCAGGCAGTGTCCACAGCTTTGTACGCTTTCTACATGTCATTTCTACATGCCTTTTCTAGAGGTCAAATAGATTGCATGACTGGAGGAAATTCTCTCTGGCATTCACCAGCAATGCCCAGTTCTCTACATCTCATCTACACTGAGTATTATTAACATTTTAAAATTTGCAAGCAAGGATTTAAAAACTACCTTTTAATTTCTGATTATTTAGTTAGAGTGAATGTCTTGGCATTTCCATTTAAATAGATTAGTTCTATAATATACTACAATATTTTGAATTGTGTGGGGTGGCTGGAGGGATGGATCAGTGGTTAGGAATGCTGGCTGTTCTTGCAGAGGACCCAGGTTTGATTTCCAGCACTCACATCTATAACTCCAGTTCCAAGGGATCCAACATCTTCTGACCTCTATGGGACTGCACGGCATGGGAGTACATGCCTACATGCCAGCAATACACTTATGTGCATAAAATTTAAAAATTAATTAAAAATTTTTGAATTAGCATTTCTTGATATAATTCGTTAAAAAAATACCCCAGACACCAGATTAATTTGAAAGCTTCATTGGTATACAACTCTTAACACATGAGCAGACTCCATTAGAATTAAGTTCAGTATGCTTTTCAGCACATAAAACAGATATCACATAGAGGAGATTAGTTATTAACAAATGCCTTAAGGGCTTTGGCTTTATGATTTCATCAACGAAATTCAGATTGATATTTCCTTTGTTGAAGGCCATGATTTGGATTCTGAGGAGAAACCATAGGAAAACAAATGACTGTCTGTTGGGCCAGGTGACATATGTTATTGTTGGACATTTAGACTCCATATCATATTTCACAGTAAGTACAGGGATCCTATTACATGTTATGTGGTTGGATGCTCTAAAATGGTGGTAAAAATCCTATTAAAACTTTGCCTGCCTGGGCTGGAGAGATGGCCTAGCAGTTAAGAACACCGACCGCTCTTACAGAGGACCCGGATCCCCAGCACCCACATGGCGGCCGAGAGCCGTCTGAAACTCCAATTCCAGGAGAACTCCAGTTCCAGGGGAATCCGACACCCTCTTCTGACCTCTGCGGCATTGCACGAGACGGGTGCACAAACTTTCATGCAGACAGTACATTGATACACATACAGAAATAAATAAATGCCGGGCGTGGTGGCGCACGCCTTTAATCCTAGCATTTGGGAGGCAGAGGCACGCGGATCTCTGTGAGTTCGAGGCCAGCGTGGTCTACAGAGTGAGTTCCAGGACAGTCAGAGCTACAGGGAGGCCCTGTCTCAAAAAGACCAAAAAAAAAAAAAACTTTGTGCTTTCAGTTCAGCTATACCCCGCTGGAAGGAAGCCAGCACAGCAGTCACAGCTTGCCCACTGCAGCTGACCTCCACAGCACACTCCCTAAACTAGTCATCAAGGAACAAGAGACCTTATACCACCAAAAAAGATGTTGCTGACTTCTAATTTTTGGTCTAGCTGCTTACAGGAGTTGCATGTTATTGCCTTACTGTTGCTGTAATTATTTGAAAACATTATTTTGGGGCTGGAGGGATGGCCCAGCGGTTAAGAGCACTGACTGCTCTTGAAGAAGACCTGGGTTTGATTCCCAGCACCCACATGGCAGCTAAGAACCATCGTTAAGCAGGGCTTAATGGTGATGGTGCACACTTTTAATCCTAGTACTTGGGAGGGAGAGGCAGACAGATCTCTGTGATTTCAAGGCCAGCCTGGTCTACAGAGTGAGTTCCAGGACAGCTGGGGCCACAGGGAGACCCTATCTCAAAAAAAAAAAAAGAAAGAAAACATTAGTAGGTTGACAAATTGACTTTTAAGAAAGAATTTAATATGGGGCATGATACCCATTATTCACTCTTAAAAGACCATAACACTTAAAATACAATATAGTTATATCTAAAGGTTCTTGTAGAACTTCATACCCACAGATTTGAGTATTACCTACCTTATCATCCTGGTGTTTGCTTAGTTCCCATAAAATGTGCAAGATTCCAGTGAGCCTTATAGCTGTGTTATATCCTAAATCAAATTTGGTATATTCAGACTTTACACATACAAATAGCATGACAGGAAAAAAACATGTTATTTTATTTGGAAGAGTATATAAAAAGTATAAAGCACTAGGATTTCTCTTCAAAGTTCTAGAAAAGTATGACTATTCCTAAGTTTGTTCAATTTGAAGGCAAGGCATAGGAATGAATGACTTTAACTACCATTCTGTAGTTCTAGAAAACAAAGTCCACCAACAGAAACTCTCAGTATAAAAAGTTTGTTCAAGCCAGGCATGGCTCTCATCCCAGCAGTCTGAACACTCAAGTAGGGTTGACTGCTATTCCAACACAGTCTGGGCTGCACAGGGAAACCATGTTTCCAGTGTGTGTACGTGTCGACCATTCTCCCACAAAAGTACACAGGCTTGGCGAAGATACCTTGGACTTTATAAACTTAACTCAGTGGTGCTGTGCTACCTGCTCTCTCTTCTCTGACCTCTGTGGTCTGGTGGGTCAGAGTTTTCACCAGGTCATCTATGAAGACTTATTCTGGTCAGTTGGCAAACCTAGGGGATGGGTGGAAAATAGTGTAGTGGTGCAGTTTTCCTGAAGCCAGCAGGAATAAGTAGCATAACTAACACAGCTTAAGGTGCTCAAGAGCAGACTGAGAAGACTGATCTGAAAGCCAGAAACACTAAGCAAACAGATGTCTACAGTGTTGGATTCCTCCATGTTGTGAGGGTCCTGCCTCCCAGGTCACCAGCCCCGCAGCCTTAGGTATAGCAGTCATGACACAACTGTTGGGGGTCTGCAAGTAGGGAAGTGGGAGGGAGCAGAGGACAGTCCCTAGAATGGCAAATGAACCCAAACGGATCAGAAGAAAGATCCAGGAGTTGTGTCAGTGAACAAAAGTCATTTGTTGTAGCGGTTTTAAGTACTTATATAGTTTTGTTGGGCTCTTTGATTAGGAGGTGGATGGGACAGAGGAGAAGCCTACATGTGTTCTGCAACAGCTAAGTTTTATGGTAGGAATACTGTAGGCCCCCCCCCCCCGGATAAGATTATGGCTTGCACCATTTGCCTCCAGAGGACAGGGAGGACATGCCGCCTTTAACAAACTGGATAACACAAGGGGAAATTACTAACAGCACCCCTAAGGTGACAAGGGGGTCCTATGAAAAGGAGCATACAGGTGGTTAAGGGGTTGGAGAACCAGGAGACAGATGATTGTGGAGAATAACAGACCTGAAATTCTTTTAGGAGGTCCTTGAGGGCTTTTACATTTTGTTCCACTACCTCAAACTCATTGACATAAAAGCAATATTCTTCCCCCAAGAACATGTAGGTTCCTCTGTGTTCTGCAGTTAAGAGGTCCAGAGCAGGCCAATTCTGTAACACCACTCCAGCCAGTGAAGTTTATGTCTTTGGAGTGAGTCAAGGTGGTGGAAGCCATGGCCTGATCAAGCCTATCCTGAAAGTCAGCTTCTATACGGCAGGCCTTTGCAAGGGCTCCTCCCACTGTCCCTGCAGAGAGGACTGTTGCTTCCTCTGTATTCCGCAAGCTGGCCAGGCCACCAGTCTCTTGGTGTGCGTTTGGCTGGATGTGTGCCAAGAGGCAAGCAGAGGCAGGGAGGCAGAGGGGAGGAATTTGAGCCTGAAACAGATCAAAGAGAAAATGATCTGGGAGCCAATTCCAAGAGAGGGAGTAACTCATTTATTTGCAGGAGTTTGGGGTCTTATATACTGGCATTTGGTGGGTTTCTGGTGAGAATGGGTTTCGGGGTGGGGGGTGCATGGGAAATTCACAGTGTACTTTCTACAAAAGACTGTGTTCATGTGAGCTGGTCAGAGGCTCCAGTTGGTTCTTGAATCCAAGATGGGTTCTTTAGATATTGCAGGAAGGTGACACCCTTTGCCCAAATCCTCAGAGCAGGGCTGCAGGTTTTATCAATTTGTGAGCAGGGGCTTCCTTGAACTGCCAGCCTTTGTAGGTTATCTGGTCAAAAGCCAGCTCCCTTAATGCTCCATTCAAATGAAATATCAGGCCAATGCTGAAGAAGGGAATGACGATCTCTCTCCTTTTGTGGTCAGAGCACAGTATCCTGTCAGCTTCTTCCTTTTCACAAAGATAAAGCTGAGGAGTTATGACAATGGGCATGCAAAAACCAGAGTGAACAGAGGGCGACAGTGCCATGGCACCAAAGAAAGAAGGATTTGACACACATGGTGTGTGAAGGCCTTTGGGGTTGGAGATTGTGGAAGGTCTCACTAAATGGACGGGTGAGAGATGCGCAGAAAAAGCATTGGGAGGTATTGGGGTGGGCAGTGTGAGAAAGTCTGTGGTGTACTGTACATACTGCAGCCAGGATAAGGTGGCATGTACTTCTCTCTCCATTTGGGATTTTTGTAATAGAATATGGGATTGAGTGAGAACTGGCCTAGGGGCGAGCACCAGCTGACAGGAGATGTGGATGTTAGCAGTGGAATATCTGGGGTAGCCATGGGGGTAGAGTTCCCCCTGAACTCCTGCCTGCCAACAATCGGCCCAAGGGTCCTCTATATTAAATTCAAACTGGTTATGTCATATCCGGAACATACTTCCTGGGCTGTGTACATCCTCCATTCTACAAGACTACTACCTGCAACCCCCATAGGTGTTAGCATCTTGTAAACATTCCCCCTTGTTATGGTATGGGAAACAAGCGAATGAAGCGGGGATAGTAGAAGTGGAATTGGGGTACACAGAAACAGCGATGGTCTTCTGATAGCCTTGTAGGGGGCAGTCACTAGTCCCTATCACCTAATTTCTTCCTTCCTAGGTTTCCCTGATATAAAAACACCAGAGATGAGTCCATGTTGGAGGTTCATCTGCTGGTTGGACAGAAACAGAATTAGTTTGGATTATCATTAGGGTAACTACTAGAATGGCAGAAAGTGGAGCGGCAAGAGAGCACATGGATTTTGCAGAAGCGAAGAGGTATTACGATTTCTCCATGTTATGTTGTTCAGCCTTTGATGGTGATGCCTTTTCCTTCACATTCTTCCTCTATCCTCCAGGGACAGGCATGCCATCTTTCTGGTTGGTGGGAATGAACCTGACATTGAGAGCTGGGGCCCAGATGGGCCATGGGCTGTCCAGTAGGAAGACACAAGCAAAGCCCTGTCCCAATGTTAGCAGGTCAGGTCCTTTCCACTGGTTATCCAGGGGGTCCTTCCACCTGACAAGTATCTGAGGGAGAGTGCCTGATGTCTGCCAATGTTTGATAATTGGCAGATGTTTTGAATTTCCATATATATTGAACAGGTTAAGTGTTGTTTGTGACATGGACAGTTGGATGTTGGGGAGGTACTTGCCCCTTTGTTTTAATAATTGTTTTCTTGGGCTGGAGAGATGGCCTAGTGGTTAAGAGCGCTGACCGCTCTTATAGAGGACCTGGGTTCGATCCCCAGCACCCACATGGCGGCTGAAAGCCGTCTGAAACTCCAATTCCAGGAGAAGTCCAGTTCCAGGGGAATCCGAGACCCTCTTCTGACCTCCGCGGCATTGCACGACATGGGTGCACAAACCTGCATGCAGACAGTACATTGATACACATACAGAAATAAATAAAATAAAAAAAAAATAATAATTGTTTTCTTGTGTGTGTGTGTTTGTGTGTTTTGAGGAGACTACAAGGTCTCCCTGTAGCCACAGTTGGCCTAGAACTTGCTCTGTAGACCAGGCTGGCCTTGCACTCACAGAGATCCACCTGCCTCTGCCTCCCAAGTGCTGGGATCAAAGGTGTGCACCACCACACCCTGCTAATAATTGTTTTTTTAGGACTTGGTGGGTTCTTTCTATGTTGCCTTGTCCTTGTGGATTGTAAAGGATACCCATATGATGTGTGATATTCCATAAGTGACAAAAGGGTTGGAAGTGGGAACTAATGAAAGCAAGCCCATTGTCAGTTTAAGTTGCTTGGGGATGTTCATGATAGCAAATGTGGAGAGAAGGTGTGCCACAAGGTCCTTAGTGCGGGGGTCGTAGAGAGGTGGCAGGCAAAGACCACCCTCTCCAGTTTCCTCGCCACCGAAGATCTTCACTCTGTCAGTCCGCGACGGAGTGGGGCTGGGGAGAGTAAGTGCGCTGCCGAACCGAAAGTAACCACGGCAGGGAGTCGAGTCAGGGTGTTACAGCTCAAGCTCACTTTATACAGAGGCTTATAAGCCGTGCCGGCTTCCCTACTGGGGTATGTGTCTCTTTCTAATTGGTCCTTTTAGGAGGCTTAATTTACAAGTCCCTAATTGATCCAATCCCTTCCCTTCCTAGCATAGTCCCTAATTATCATGTTAGTAAAGGTCGGAAGTAAGGAGGGGAAGGGCAGGGCATGCAAAATGTGTTTAAGATAAGCTTGGACTGTCCTGTGGGCTGGAACATCCTGAGGCTTATCTTACTCGGAAGAAGTAAGGAGGGGAAGGGCAGGATTAAGATAAACTTGGAATGTCCTGTGGGCTGGAACATCCTGAGGCTTATCTTACGCGGAGGAAAAGAAGTGAAACTAGCCTTCCTTGCTTGATGGGTGGGGGTGAGTTCGCGAAACTCTAGCGCAGGCTTTCTTTTGTCCTTCAGGCCTATCTTCTCGGCTATTCCATGCCGTCACCTTAGTCCATTCCCCTGTGTGTGCTGTGGCCCATATAAATTTAGAGTAGTTATCTAATGCGACAAAGGCATATATTTTGTTTACCAAAGGAGGCCAATGTGGGTGACATTAGTTTGTCATAAGGCATTGGCCTTTAATCCTTTGGGATTGGTTCCTAGAGCCTGTAATGTGGGTGTTTTAATTAAAGAGGAGCAGGAGGAGCAGTACAGACCCCAGAGAAGCCAGCTTGGAGGCCTCTAAAGTTCATGTAGGTGGTTGAGTGGAATTTTTCTGCCTCAGAGAGAGATTGTATGTAAACCCCAGTAGAGGCAATGCAATCAGCAAGGGTGTTACCCTCAGAGAGAGGTCCTGGCAGAAGACTGTGTGCATGGATATGTTGTATGACGAGAGGGTGGGACCTTTTGGTAGGGGGGATGAGACAGTAAAGAGGAGAGGGTTACCATCCAATCAGACAAAAGACTTGAAGAGCCAAGAGAGTAGGTTAACAAAACAAATACTATCTGAGGAAAGGTTGAGAGGTTTATTGGTTTCCTGGAGGGTGAGGTACACAGCATAGAGTTCTTTGTACTCTGGGGAGTGATTGGGAAGGGGGGTATGATGGTTAATCCTGGGTGTCGACTTGAATGGACTAAGGAACAAATAAGAGAAAAAGGATCTTCAGATTGGACTACCTCAATCCGGATGGCCCACCCCAAATGTGGTTGTTACCTTCTACTGGCAGGCAGTATTAAAGGCCACAGCAGAAGGAGCTGGTCCCTTTTCTTTTTCCTGTGGCTTGCCTCTCTCTCACTGGTGAGTTTGTCTTGCTGCTGTGATCAACCCTTTAGATCCCAGCATGTACTGAGAACGGCAGATCTCCTGGAATCCATCTGGCCTTCAGCACCAGATTGGGACTACTGAGACATCCAGCCTTGCAGACTGAGCAGTTCCCTGGATTCTCAGCCTCTCCAGTGTGGCACGGCTAATGTTGGACTCATTGAACTCTGTCACATGAGCAAATCAATACATTGTATATTCATCCTGTTGCTTCTGTTTCTATAGAGAACCCTGACTAATACAGATTTTGGTACCAGAAGTGGTTCTAGAGAAACAGAATTGAAAGGATGAATTTCTTTAGTGGGCTTGGTAGTTTCTGGAGCCAGCTCTCCAACACAATGAAGCCTAGAGTTACTGAAGGCTCTCCTGGTGGCATGAAGAGGAATTATAATCGTTGGTGCAGACTATTTGATGTAATTATGAAGATAGATCCATTTGACTCACCTAACTCGCCTCTTGTGAGAAGCAAGGAATTTAGCGACTCTATATATAAAACGTTTGAGAAATTGTGGAAAAATAAGGAAAACAATGATGTTGCCTGGTTGCTCCTAGCATCTCTGGATAAAGTGATAGAAGAAAATAAGGAGCTCCTTGATAAAATTGACCAGGTCCAGATTCGAAACAACAGTTTAAAAGTTTCCAAGTGTGCTCTGGAAGAGCATCTCCTCTCCAGCAGCCAAAGAGCTAAAGTGGCAGAAAATCAAGCTGGAGCCCTTATTATACATTTGGCTGATTTACAATGCAAATTTAATTCCTAGCCACAAAGAGTGTAAGCAGTCAAAGTGAGAGCACTGGTGGGGAAAGGGTGGAACCCTGAAACTTGGGATGGAGATGTGTGGGAGAACCATTATGATGAGGATTTTGAACCCTCGGATTCTAAGGGATTTTCTTTATCTGTGGAATTAATCTCCCCACCCTCAGCAGAGAATCCACACCCTTCAGATCCCTCCTCCCCACCCTTGCCTGAGGAAACTAATCTCCCCCTCCCAGGGGAACCTAATGTCCCTCAGGGCCCAACAATTGTTGCCTCTAGTCCTATAACCAGATTGAAGGCTAAGCAAGCCCCTAAAGGTGAGATAGAAAGTGTGGTCCATGAGGAGATGCGCTATACCACTAAAGAAATTAATGAGTTTGCTGATTCATTCCGGCAGAAGCCTAAGGAATATGTGTGGGAATGGATTTTAAGGGTGTGGGATAATGGTGGAAGGAATATAAAATTGGATCATACTGAGTTTATAGATATAAGCCCACTGAGTAGAGATTCTAGATTTAACACAGAAGCTCGAGCAGTTACAAAAGGTGTTAAAAGTTTATTTGAATCACTGGCTGACTTATTTATTAAAACATGGCCTAATAACAGTGAGTTAGAAATGCCTGATATTCATTGGCTTAGTATTGATGAAGGGATTGTGAGGGTCAGGCAGATGGGCATGCTCGAGTGGATTCGAAGTGTAAAACCACATTCTTCACAATATGAGGACTCAGAGGACATGCCTTTCACTGAGTTTATAAGATGGAAAGTACTGAGAGAGACACCAGCACATTTGAAGAGCTTTGTTTTTGCTCTATTTCTTATGCCAGATCTTACAGTTAGAGAAGTTGTGGCTCGTTTGCATAAATTAAATGTACACGTAGTAGGTCTAACAGGACCTCAGGGTAGGCGTCAGGTGGCAGCACTGAATCGCAGAAGGCCAGATGAGCGTAGTTACAGTAATTATCATAATGGGTGGCAAAGGCAAAACAATACCTATAATGGCATGACCCGAAATGATCTTTGGAACTGGCTAATTAATCATGGTGTTCCCAGGAACCAAATACATAAGAAGCCTACTAAGTTTTTATTTGATCTGTATAAGCAGAAAAGCTCTAGAACGAATGACAGGAAGTCAACATTTGATTTTAGGAGTAGCGAATCCCGCCCAGTTGACCAGTTTCCAGACTTGAGACAGTTCACAGACCCAGAACCCCTTGAATGAAGGGGTGGCCGGGTTCCAGTGAGGAAGGACCTTGTCACAATACCAAAGAGTTATGCTGTTTGCCTTCCTCCTGTCCTTCCCCAGAGGGACCTGAGGCCTTTTACTAGGGTAACTGTACACTGGGGAAAAGGAAATAATCAGACTTTTCGAGGCCTATTGGATACTGGTTCTGAGTTGACACTGATCCCAGGAGACCCTAAAAAGCATTGTGGCCCTCCGGTTAAAGTAGGGGCCTATGGAGGTCAGGTGATAAATGGAGTTTTGGCTGAAGTCTGACTCACAGTGGGCCCAGTGGGTCCCAGAACTCATCCTGTGGTTATTTCCCCAGTCCCAGAATGTATAATTGGGATAGATATAATTAGAAATTGGCAGAATCCCCACATTGGTTCCCTGACCTGTGGAGTGAGGGCTATTATGGTTGGAAAGGCCAAATGGAAACCATTGGTGTTGCCTCTACCAGGGAAAATAGTGAACCAAAAACAGTATCGTATCCCTGGAGGGATTGCAGAGATTAATGCCACTATCAAGGATTTGAAAGATGCAGGGGTGGTGATTCCTACCACATCTCCATTTAACTCTCCAATTTGGCCTGTGCAAAAGACAGATGGATCATGGAGAATGACAGTTGACTATCGAAAACTCAACCAAGTAGTGACACCAATTGCAGCCGCTGTACCAGATGTGGTGTCCTTACTCGAGCAGATTAATATGTCTCCTGGTACCTGGTATGCAGCTATTGATCTGGCCAATGCTTTCTTCTCAATACCGGTTCATAAGGACCACCAGAAGCAATTTGCTTTCAGCTGGCAAGGCCAACAGTATACCTTTACTGTCTTACCTCAGGGGTATGTTAACTCTCCAGCCTTGTGCCATAACTTAGTTAGAAGGGATCTTGATCGCCTGACTCTTCCACAAAATATCACACTGGTCCACTATATTGATGATGTTATGCTGATTGAACCCAGTGAACAGGAGGTAGCAGCTAGTCTAGACTTGTTGGTAAAGCATATGAGCATGAGAGGATGAGAAATAAATCCAACTAAAATTCAAGGGCCATCTACCTTGGTGAAGTTTCTAGGAGTTCAGTGGTATGGAGCATGCAGAGACATTCCTTCTAAGGTAAAGAATAAGTTTTTGCACCTGGCCCCTCCATCCACCAAGAAAGAAGCACAATGTGTAGTGTGCCTTTGTGGATTCTGGAGGCAGCACATTCCTCATCTGGGAGTGTTACTACGACCCATATATCAGGTGACTCGGAAGGCAGCAAACTTTGAGTGGGGCTTGGGACAGGAAAAGGCTCTTCAACAGGTACAGGCTGCAGTGCAGACTGCTCTGCCCCTAGGGCCATATGATCGAGCAGGCCCAATGGTGCTTGAGGTATCAGCGGCAGATAGAGATGCTGTCTGGAGTCTGTGGCAGGCTCCCATAGGGGAATCACAGTGGAGGCCCTTGGGATTTTGGGGTAAGGCTCTACGTTCATCTGCAAACAACTATTCTCCTTTTGAGAGACAGCTCTTAGCCTGCTATTGGGCCTTAGTGGAAATTGAACATTTGACAATGGGCCACCAAGTCACCATGCGGCCTGAGCTGCCCATCATGAGCTGGGTGTTATCTGACACACCAGACCATAAAGTAGGACATGCACAGCAACAGTCCATTATCAAATGGAAGTGGTACATACGTGACAGGGCCTGGGCAGGTCCTGAGGGCACAAGCAAGCTACATGAAGAAGTTGCGCAAATGCCTATGGTTCCCACTCCTGTTGCAATGCCTCCTCTGCTTAAGCATGCACCTATGGCTTCATGGGGTTTGCACTATGATCAGTTGACTGAAGAAGAGAAGACTAGGGCCTGGTTTACTGATGGTTCTGCACGCTATGCAGGCACCACCCAGAGGTGGACAGCTGCAGCATTACAGCCAATTTCTGAAACAACCCTAAAGGACACTTGTGAAGGAAAGTCTTCACAGTGGGCAGAACTTCGGGCAGTGCACATGGTTGTGCATTTTTCCTGGAAGGAGAAGTGGCCAGAGGTTCAATTATATACTGATTCATGGGCTGTAGCCAATGGTTTGGCTGGATGGTCAGGGACTTGGAAGGAGCATGACTGGAAAATTGGTGAGAAAGACATTTGGGGAAGAAGTATGTGGATAGAGCTCTCTGAATGGTCAGAGGATGTGAAGATATTTGTGTCTCATGTAAATGCTCATCAAAAAGTGATCTCAACAGAAGATGAGTTTAATAATCAAGTAGATCGGATGACTCGTTCTGTGGATAGTCAGTCTCTTTCTCCATCTATCCCTGCTGTTGCTCAATGGGCCCATGAACAAAGTGGTCATGGTGGCAGAGATGGAGGTTATGCATGGGCTCGACAGCATGGACTTCCACTCACCAAGGCTGATCTGGCTACAGCTGCTGCCGAGTGCCAGATTTGCCAACAGCAGAGACCAACATTGAGCCCCCGATATGGTGCTATTCCCTGGGGTGACCAGCCAGCAACCTAGTGGCAGGTTGACCACTTCCATCAGGAAGGGGACAGCATTTTGTCCTTACAGGAATAGATACTTATTCTGGTTATGGATTTGCCTTTCCTGCACATAATGCTTCTGCCAAAACTACCATCCAGGGACTTACAGAATGCCTTATCCACCGTCATGGTATTCCTCACAGCATCGCTTCTGACCAAGGAACTCACTTCACAGCCAAAGAAGTGCGACTGTGGGCCCATGGTCATGGTATCCACTGGTCTTACCATGTTCCCCACCACCCAGAAGCAGCTGGCTTGATAGAACTATGGAATGGCCTCTTGAAGACACAGTTACAGTGCCAATTAGGTAGCAAATACCCTGGAGGTCTGGGGCAAGGTTCTCCAGCAAGCAGTATATGCTTTGAATCAGCACCCACTATATGGTACTGTTTCTCCTATAGCCAGAATTCATGGGTCCAGGAACCAAGGGGTGGAAGTGGGAATGATTCCACTCACTATCACCCCTAGTGACCCAATAGGAAAATTTTTGCTTCCTGTACCCACGACCTTGTGTTCTGCTGGTCTAGAAGTTTTGGCTCCAAAGGGGGAAGTGCTTTTGCCAGGAGATACAGCAAACGTTCCATTGAACTGGAAGCTAAGACTTCCCCCTGGCCACTTTGGGCTTCTACTGCCCTTAAGCCAACAGGCTAAGGAAGGAATAACAGTAGTAGGAGGAGTGATCCAGACTACCAGGGTGAAATTGGACTTTTTCTCCACAATGGGGGCATGGAAGATTATGTCTGGAAAGCAGGAGATGCTGTAGGGCGCTTTCTGGTGCTACCATGTCCTATGATTAAGGTCAATGGGAAACTCCAACAACCCAAACCAGACAGGACAAATGGCCCAGACCCTTCAGGGATGAAGGTATGGGTCACTCCTCCAGGGAAAGAGCCAAGACCTGCAGAGGTACTTGCTGATGGTGGAGGAAATACAGAATGGGTAGTAGAAGAAGGTAGTCATAAATATCAGCTGAGGCCACGGGACCAGTTGCAGAAACATGGATTATAATAGATATTAACTTTTGTCCTATTTGGTTAAGAATGTGCTTGTTCATATATATACATATATTAAGCAGATACTTGTGTTGTTCTCTTTTGAATGTGCAACTGAGATAAGTGTTAAGTGTTGTCATGTTTAGGTTATTAGATGCTGAAGGACTAAGTGTTCCTCAAGGACATTACCACCTACTCTAAGAAATAATGCTTTGCTATTGCACATGAGATACTTATAACATGTTAGGTGGAATTATGACCTTGCCATTGTTTGCAATTGACATTTAAGCATAACGTAAGGAGAGGCTATTTATTGGGTGTCAAATTGACAAGGGGTGGACTTGTGATAGTTAATCCTGGGTGTCAACTTGACTGGACTAAGGAACAAATAAGAGAAAAAGGATCTTCAGATTGGACTACCTCAACCCGGATGGCCCACCCCAAATGTGGGTGTTACCTTCTGCCGGTAGGCAGTATTAAAGGCCATGGTAGAGGGAGCTGGTCCCTTTTTTCCTGCAGCTTGCCTCTCTGTCACTGGTGAGTTTGTCTTGCTGCTGTGATCAACCCTTCGGATCCCAGCGTGTACTGAGACTGGCAGATCTCCTGGAATCCATTGGGCCTTCAGCACCAGATTGGGACTACTGAGACATCCAGCCTTGCAGACTGAGCAATTCCCTGGATTCTCAGCCTCTCCAGTGCAGCGTAGCTACTGTTGGACTCCTTGAACTCTGTCACATGAGCAACTCAATACATTGTATATAGTTATATATTCATCCTGTTGCTTCTGTTTCTTAAGAGAACGCTGACTAATACAGGGGGTGAAATAAAATTTTGGGGGGCTAATCTGGCATGTCATAAATTATGGCTGTGGTTCCTTTTCCTCCCATCTGTGAAGATTGAAATTGCCTGTTCAATGGGGGCATCTAGGAAGAGGCGAGGAGGGAGCCAGGTTAATAGTGGGAGGGTGGAGATCCATTTGTCATCAGAATAATGGTTGTCTATTGGCCCTGGGAATCCCATAAGGCTGATGGCTATGCGAGTGTGATTACGCATTAGTCACTGCATATCCAGAAGAGAGAAAAGGGTGATTATAACATTGGGTTTTTTTCCCTAAAGTCTGTAATGTGAGCTCTCTCCCAGTTTTGGAATTCCAGCCTTCAAATACACTGTTGCCATGACAGTGCTTTTCAGTAGGAACAGGAATGAAGTGGTGTCCTAGAGGTTATCATAACAGAATTCAGAGCCTATTTAAAGAAGAAGGAACATTCCTCATGGTAGAGGTAGGGCTGAGATAAACACACAAAAACTTTAGTTATTATTTAAGAAAGAAATCATGGTCAAAGAGAGTTCTCATTCTAATAAGAGAAAGAAAATCCCTAAAGCAGCAATGTGACATTCTTAAACATAGCCCTGTGTTTTAGTGATGCTCATATCTTTAATATGAAGAAGAGATATAAAAGATTTTAAAACTTAGAAAAATTCACATAAGATAGACTTCATTTCATATTTATTAAATCAGATCTTTAAAAATATTTAATCAAATTTATTCTTTATACATAATATTTACTATCATACCAATCAGATTTACATACTCTTGAAAGATAATGCAAGCTCTAATAGATTGTAAACAACAGATTGCAACTAATTTAACGATAAGAAAAATACTCTCCAAAGAGTTTGAACCTTTCTACCAATGTACAGAACTCTAATTCTATAAAAACAGAAACCTGCCTTGATACAGGCATTGTGTTCTGAGTCATCCACATTTCCTTAGAGAACAAGTACAATGCTAGCATTGCAAATCACAACCATGTTTAAAAAAAAGAACAGAAAACAGAAAGCATATATACCTCTGAGACACAGACATTAATACCAAAGTAATACAATACTGCCTACATAAACTGTAGAGTAACTGAACCTCCCTAGCTAATAACTGTTCAAACACTTCAACAGTGAATCTGGAAGAACAGAACAGCCCCAGCTGTCCTGGAACTCACTCTGTAGACCAGGCTGGCCTTGAACTCACAAAGATCCGCCTGCCTCTGCCTCCCGAGTGCTAGGATTAAAAGAGTGTGCCACCACACCCGGTTGAAACTACTGTGTTTTGAAAAATGTTTTCGCTCTCAGTATTTTAAAATACAGGAAGATTTTTAAAAAATAATTTAGTCAGGTGTGGTGGAGGCAGAGGCAGGCAGATCTCTGTGAGTTCAAGGCCAACCTGATCTCACATAGTGAGTTTCAGGCTAGCTGGGCTATAGGGATACCTTGTCTGGAAAATAAAACAAAACAAAAATTTAATTGATACAGTATTTTAAAATAGCATGTAACAGTCTTATAAGCAAAATAATCTTAATGACACTCAGGAATCTGCACTTGAAATGAAACTATTACTTATCACTTTTTGTGTGAATTCAAATTTTATGATGATGATCCTGATATCAACATTTTTAATCCTCTTTGTTAACAATTTTTTAAACATTTAGTTATGTTTTCCAAATTAGTTAAAATGTTAACCTAAGATTCTTAGGCAAAGATACTTAGCACCCCCCACAAAAAAACCCCAAACCTCAGTGAAAGTAACTATAGATAGCATATGATAATAGTTATTATTTCCTAAATTGATTTCTGAAATCATAACTTATATTTAATATTATCATTTGAAGCAGATGTTGCCAGTAATTACTGTTCATAATGCACTTTTAAATTAAAATCTGTCAGGATCAACATATATAAAATAAGGTGTCAGCTTTCACCACCCATTTTATTCATGATCCTTTTTATTTTGGCCACTTCATGGTTTCAACAGTGCAGGAAAACTTTATAATGTTAACTTCCCATAAATTAGTTATCCTAAATCTTGAGCTTTTTAATCAGGAAATAAGCTGATTTTACAAGTATACTCCTAGACAACCAATCACATGTTCACCTGGCAAAACCACTAGTGAAGTCAGATAAACAAGCAGCAATATAAATGTATTATGCAACGAATGCAAATCTGTGACTGTACTAGACTGCCACATAAGAAGTATTAAGCATGCCTCCTGAGTAAGAAGGCTATCAAGCAATAAAGTACCCGTGTCCTTAAGCTTCCGCTTTAGTACTGGCTATCCTGTATCGCTGCCATAGGAGCTATTTCTTCTCCCAGAGCCATATGGTTACCTCAGACATCAATATGCATTCCATGTTTTGAAGACATCATTTGCCCAGTTCCCATTAAATACATGAGGAATGAACACATATGTGGTAAAGATGATGTGGTCACTACATAAAGCCAGAAGGGCAAAGGAGAAGTTTTTCCAAATGGGCATATCCACAAGCCATGGCGAATCCCATCTCGGATATGGTGTGAGGTCCATGATATAAATAACATCCAGGGAAGAAAGCACCATGAGTCTTTGAGCTTGAGAAGGTGCATAGCAAGCTTCAGAGTAAGAACCATGATGGGTATCACAGTGGAACAATGAAGAAAGGGCCTTCGTGGGAGAGTCAATGCAGCCTGAGGGGGAGAAGTAGTGGTAGGTGTCATTTCCTGCTTTGCAAGATTGTATAGCTGCTTCTTAATATCTTAACATAGTCATAGTCAATGCGGAATAGGAAAATCTGCCACTCTAGAATACATACATAAAAATTATATAGGCAGCCAGGCGTGGTGGTGCACGCCTTTAATCCTAGCACTCAGGAGGCAGAGGCAGGTGGATCTTTGTGAGTTCAAGGCCAGCCTGGTCTATAGAGTGAGTTCCAGGACAGCTGGGGCTACAGGGAGACCAAAAAAAAAAAAAAATCATATAGGTGAAGAAGATAAAAGCATGGCTAATATATCCTTTGCATTCACAATGAAATCAAGGTCTTGAGAACATGCTGTCAATTTTCCAAGTTTCCTATTATTTACTTAGAAAACCCACAATTCAAACATAATTTATATCCTAAGTATATTATTTATTTATTTATTTATTTATTTATTTATTTATTTATTTATTGAGACAGGGTTTCCCTTAGTCCCAGCTGGAGCTTGCTATGTAGACCAGGCTGGCCTTGAACTCACAGAGATCTGCCTGTCTTTGCCTTCCCAGTGCTGGGATTAAAGGCATGCGCCACCAGGCCTGGCATGATTTATGTATAAAATATTTTAAAATTTACATTTAATTAATTTACTTATTATGTATGTGGGTACAAGCATGCCATGACACACATGTGGAGGTCAGAGACAAGGCAAGGGAGTCACTTCTCTTCATCTGCCATGTGGGTTTGGGGACTGAACTCAGGCCATCAGGGTTAGTAGCAAGTACCTGCTGAGCCATCTTACCAGCCCTATTCTAAAGCTTTGAAATAACGTATTTGTATACTTTAAGAGGTATAATATGACATATCATACATGTAATGTGATGATCAGATTAGAGTAACAGATCCATCACTCAAACACCATTCTTTGTGTTGAGAACATTCAAAATCCTCTCCACTAGCTATTTCAAAATATACACTGTTGTCAACCAGAGTGCTATAGAACATTAGAAGTCATTCCTGCTATCTAACCTTACTCTGTACCTGTAACCCATCCTCTCTCCATCCCTCTTACCTCATATAATTTGGGATTTTAACGATTTGCTTGAGACTGCTAAGAGGACAGACAGACAGACACACACACACCCCACATACCCACACACAACACTCTACACCACATTCCTTCATTAATGAAGGAAAAAAAGGGGGAAGTGCACAGAGCTTACATCAGGGACTTCCCGGGACCACCTGAAGCACAGGTAGGAGCTGGGTGCTTCGGCCAGGTGGATTGTTGGATTCATCTATCTCTGGGTTGTCGGATAATTGTTTCATTTAGTTGGATGGTTCAAATCATTGTCTTGTGTGGCTGTTGGGGTAGAGTCGCCCTGCTAGCTGTTATTAAAGGGGGGCCTGTTGCGACTGTGAGACTTGAGTGCATAGAGCTTAGATCAGGGACTTCCCAGGACCACCTGAAGCACAGAGTACTATACTAAGTACTATATGCTAAGCCAGGCATATCTCCCTGCCCCCCACCAACTGGAATTGCTGAGGGAGTGTCCAAGTGGATTTTTTGGAGAACCTTTAAAACAGAAAGGGAAGAGTGAGTTAGACTTCCAACATATAAACAAAATTGAAAGCCTGAAACCTAGACAAGTTAACACTCCATAAACAAGGAGAAAAAAATAGGCATCTGAAGGAGGCAAGCAAAGTAAACCTTCAACACAGTCAAGAGGCATTTGTGATTTACATCAGAATACAGGCAAAAAGGGAAACCCACATGGCAGGGACACGACGAAGGGACAACATGGGAAAGTTGTAGGATAATTCCATACCAAGCTCTACTAACCCTGTGGGAGATTCCTACAAGTGGGATCCCCCTGGGGGTGACCCAGGACACAGATCTCAGAGGAACAACTGCAGACCTATTCAGAGAAATCAAAGAATACAAAGAACAAGTCAGAGAACTAAGGAGAGAGAATGAAAAACTCAAGAAGGACCTAGAGGGAGACAATGACAAACTTCAGAAAGAACTAAAGGGAGAGAATGGCAAACTCTGGAAGGAAGTGGAAACACTGAAAAAGGAAGCCAACAATCGAAACAAGGAGCTACAAGAAGAGATTGAGATGCTCTAAAAGGAAGTGGAAATAATAAAGAAATCACAGGATGAAATGAAATAGGAATAGAACACTCATCCAATCAAGAGGAAAGGAATGGAAAAAGCCTCAGAAAAAGAATGGAGGAAGCAGAACAAAGAATATCAGACATGGAAGATAACACAGAACAACTAAAAAGCTCAAATAAAGATTATGAAAAATTTAAAAATACACAAAAGTGGAACAACCAGGAAATATGGGACACTATGAAAAGATCAAACCTCCGCATCATAGGGATAGAGGAAGGAGAAGAATCCCAAGAGAATGGTATTGATCAGATCTTCAACAGAATAATAGATGAAAATTTCCCCAAACGAAAAAAAGACAAACCAATACAAATACAAGAAGCACAGAGAACTCCAGACAAGATCAGCAAAGAAACTCCCAATGCCATATCAGAGTTAAAATGCTAGGTGCCTAAAACAAAGACAAAACTCTGTAAGCCACAAGAGAAAAACAAGTTACATATAAGGGGAAACGCATCAGAATTACAACTGACTTCTCAGTGCAAACTATGAAAGCAACAAGAACGTGGAGCAAAGCATTCCCAGTGGTAAAGGACTATAGGTGCCAACCAAGGTTACTATACCTAGTAAAAATGTCAATTATAGTCGAAGGAGAGAGAAAAATCTTCCATGATATAAACAAGATGATAGAATACATGTTGAGAAAACCAACTCTTCAGAAAATACTTGAAGCAATTCAAAGGACAGGAGAGAGGAACAACTATCCCAAGGCATCTAGAAAGAGAAATTAATAAAAACATAACTGCAGAAGTAGAAACTGAGACTAAAAATGCAAATGGATAATAAGGTAAAGGAAGCAACACACATCTTTCAATTATAAGCTTAAATATTAATGGACTAAACTCCCCAATCAAAAGACATAGACTGGGAGATTGGATTAGGAAACAAAACCCATCTATATGCTGTCTACAAGAAACCCATCTCACTCTCAAGGATAGGCACCAACTTAAGGTGAAGGGATGGAAAAAATATTCCAAGCAAATGGTACCAAAAAGAAAGCAGGTGTTGCTATTTTAATATCAGACAAAATAGACTTCAAAGTAAAAGAAAGCCATTACATCTTTATCAAAGGGACAATTGACCCTGAAGATTTCACAATCATGAATATATATGCACCAAACTCTGGTGCTCCAAAATTTATAAAGACAATTCTCCAGGACCTCAAGGCACAGATTAACCCCAGCACACTCATAGCAGGGGACACTTCAATACCCCAGTAAGTCCTTTGGAAAGATCGACTGGATAAAGAATAAACAGAGAGACATCTAAACTGAATGATATGATACACCAAATGGACCTCATGGACATCTACTGAATATTCCACCCAAATACCACAGAATACACTTTCTACTCAGCACCCCACGGAACATTCTCCAAAATTGACCATATACTGGGACACAGAAAAAAACTCAACAAATACAAAAAGATTGAAATAATTTCATGTATTCTATCAGACCACAGTGCAATAAAGCTCAATATCAACACCAGGATAAGCCTTACTATCTACTAGAACACATGGAGACTAAACAACACTCTCCTGAATAATGAATGGGTCAAGGAAGAAATAAAGAAATAAAAGCATTCCTGGAATTGAATGACAATGATAGTACAACACAACAAAACCTATGGGATGCTTTAAAAGCAGCCCTAAGAGGGAAGTTTATAGACCTGAATGCCTACAGCAAAAAGACAGAAAAAGCACAAGTGAATGATCTAACACTGCAGCTGTTCCAGAGGAACTCCTGCTGGCGGTGCCTTCTCCTGGAGGCGTGCCCGAACCATGCCATCATGGCCGAGTCGAGCAAGGAGGTGGTGGTGCTGGTGCAGACGGTGGTGAAGGACATCATGAACGCCTTCCGCAGGAACCCGCACATAGATGAAATTGGCCTGATCCCATGTCCTGAAGCAAGGTATAACCGGAGTCCCATAGTCCTGGTTGAAAACAAACTTGGTGTGGAGAGCTGGTGTGTCAAGTTCCTTTAACCGTATGTCCACAACAAGCTCCTTTTGTACAGAACAAGAAAGCAAAGGCTGAACAAAGATGAGTTGATAGATATCACGTGCACCCTGTTGCTTCTCAACCCAGACTTTACCACTGCATGGAATGTGAGGAAAGAACTGATCCTCTCTGGCACTTTAAATCCAATTAAGGACTTACATCTGGGAAAGCTAGCCTTAACTAAGTTTCCAAAGAGTCCTGAGACATGGATTCACAGGCCAATGGTGCTACAGCAGCTAGTTCAGGAAGCTTCCTTGTCTTCCACCAAAGGAAACTTAAGAACAATTCCTGCAGAGAGGACCCAGCGAATAATACAAGAGGAGATGGAAGTGTGTGGTGAAGCAGCAGGAAGGTATCCCAGCAACTACAATGCGTGGTCCCATCGCATCTGGGTTTTGCAGCACCTGGCCAAGCTAGATATCAAGATTCTTCTTGATGAACTGTCTTCTACTAAACAGTTGGCATCCATGCACATTTCAGACCACAGTGGATTTCACTACCGCCAGTTTTTGTTAAAGTCTTTGATTAGCCAGACTGCAATGGACAGTTCTGTATTGGAGCCAAACTCTCTGAGAAGTGAGCCAAAAGACGATGAAGCAACAGATTCAGTAGAGGAACCGAGAGTAAATCTCACCCATCTTCTGGAAGAAGAAGTGGAATTCTGCACAGATCTTATTGACTCCTATCCAGGGCATGAAACCCTTTGGTGTCATAGACGACATGTTTTCTATCTTCAACATCACTTAACCGGTAGGTTTCCCCACAGGTTGACTCATCTGTCACCTGCAGACTGCCCTGGGGGGACTTTGAATGACTTGCACCTCATTCCAACAAGCCCCCAGCTGTCTCAGGCAATGGAAGTGGATGGACTGAATGAATCTAGTAAGCAAGGCTATTCCCAGGAAATGAAGCGCCTGAAGTGGACCTCAGCTCCAGACTCCCTAGGCCTAGAGATGGAACACAGGTTCATTGATCAAGTATTGTCCACTTGTCGGAATGCAGAGCAAGCCAGGTATGCCAGTGCATACAGGAGATGGCTGGTCACCTTGAGTCAGTGAAGAAGAGGTCGATTCATCCTACACAGTTCCCTTGTGCAATATTGCTTTCCTTTCTTAATGACATAGTTGCATGAACTGTTTGCTATTACTGTAGGCTTCATCTACAGGTTAAAAGTGTATAAGAAGGGGCTGGAGAGATAGCCTAGCGGTTAAGAGCGTCGACCTCTCTTACAGATGACCCGGGTTCGATCCCCAGCACCCACATGGTGGCTAAGAACCATCTGAAACTCCAATTCCAGGAGAACTCCAGTTCCAGGGGAATCTGATACCCTCTTCTGACCTCCGCGGCGTTGCACGACATGGGTGCACAAACTTGCATGCAGACAGTACATTCATGCACATACAGAAATAAATAAAATTTTAAAAAAGTGTATAAGAAATCTTTCATTATTTATTTTGTTAAGAACTGGCATTCCTTTGGGGATAAAATAATTGCATAGTTCCTTCTTGCTAAACAAAAATCTTTTTTTTTTTTCAATTCCTTTTTTTTTTTTTTTTCCTCCCTTACGTAAAAATAAATTTACTACTTGAGAGACAACAACAACATGAACCCTAAATGCAACAGGAACAGGAAGAAATAAACCAAAATCAGAAGCAGAAATTACAATGGAAAATAGAAACAAAGAAAAATACAAATTACAAATAACAAAAAAAATCAAAGAAATCCAAAATAGTTGGTTCTTTCGAGGAAGAATAAACAAGGATATGGACACACCTCATAAGCCCAGTTAAATAGACCAAGAATTTGAAGAAGAAAACAACCCCAATCTAGAAGACATTGTTGATGAAAAGGGAAAAGTATCACACGGACAATGAAAAGCTCCAGACAATCAGTAAGGAATACGTTCAAAAAAACTATATACTACTACCAAGCTTTGAAAACCTAGAAGAATGATGAATATCTGAAAATCACTGGGAATCACCAAAGCTTAACCAAGAAGACTGATTCGACAGCTTAGAACAGACCCCTAATATAATGAAGAAATTGATGATGTAATAGAAACCTCCCACTAAAAAAAGCCCAGGCCCAGGATGGATATTCAACTGCGTAGAGTTATAAAACATTTTAAAACAAAAATAGACTTATAACAACCATATTACTCAATTGTTCAGAAGGATTCACTAGCAGGAGGGATAAAAAAAAAACAAACGATTCTCCCAACATTCCCTTCTATGAAGCCATGCATCCCATCTAATACCAAAACCAGTGACAGAAATAACAAAGGGAGAACTAGACCCATCTCATTAATGAACACGCGAGATGCAAAAATGCTTGCAATGAAACTGCACAAATCCAACAGAACAAACATAAAAAGATCATTCGCCGCCACGACCAAGTTGGATTCATCACGCAGGAATGCCAGGGAGTGGTTTCAACATATAAAAATCAATAAATACATCCAATAAAAACACATTAAAGGAACTGAAAGACAAAAACCACATGACTCATCTCTCAATTGATGAAAAAAGCTTATTGAAAGCATTCCCTTCCATGCTATAAAGTCCTAGACGGGAACTGTGTTTGGAAGCGACTTCCTCAATGTACATCAAGCCATCATACAGGAAATCACAGCATATCATGCACCAACTAATGGGGCAAGAGATAGAAGTCTTCCCCTTGAATAGGGTAGGAACATGGGAAAGCTGCCCCTGTCACACACTCTCTTCAATATAGTGCTTGAAACATTTGCTAGGGCAATAAGAGCAGAAGAAAGGAAATTAAGGAGTCTACAATTGAAAAGCGGAAGTCAAGCTATCCAGCTATCTTTATGCTGATATGATCTCGGTATTACTCAAGGGATCTAAAATTCCACCAGACAAGCGCATAGAAAATATATAAGAGTAGTTAAAGTGGCCAGGATACAATAATTAACCCAGTAAAAATCAGAAGCTCTCAGCACAGCCTTTAGTTTACACCCAAACTAACAAGCATACTGATAGAAGGATAATTAAAGCAAGCGAGAACCTTCCCACTCACAATAGCCTAAAAAACAATGTAAAGATACCATCAGGAACAATACAAAGACACCAAAGATCTCTAACAAAAACAACTTTTTAAACCCGACGAAGAGGCAATATGAAGCGAAGACATGAGGAAGATAGAAAGACCTCCCCATGCTCGTGGACTGGAAATTAACCAAAAGTAAAATGTCGCATCCACTACCGAAACTACATATACAGATTCAACGCAATCCCACACTTACAAATTCCCCAGAGTTTCTTCGCAGGTCTTGGGGAAAAAAGACCTAATTTCATCATGGAAAACAAAAGACTNCCTACAGGAACACATGGAGACTAAACAACACTCTCCTGAATAATGAGTGGGTCAAGGAAGAAATAAAGAAAGAAATAAAAACATTCCTGGAACTGAATGACAATGATAAAACAACACAGCAAAATCTATGGGACACTTTAAAAGCAATCCTAAGAGGGAAGTTTATAGCTCTAAGTGCCTACATTAAAAAAACAGAAAGAGCACAAGTGAATGATCTAACACTGCAGCTAAAAATACTTGAGAGACAACAACAAATGAACCCTAAACGGAGCAGACAAGAAGAAATAACAAAAATCAGAGCAGAGATCAATGAAATAGAAACAAAGAAAACCATACAAAAAATCAATGAATCCAAAAGTTGGTTCTTTGAGAGAATAAACAAGATAGACAAACCTCTAGCCCAGTTAACAAAAAGAAAGAACAACTCCAAATCTATAGAATTTGTGATGAAAAGGGAAACATCACAACGGACAATGAAAAGATCCAGACAATCATAAGGGAATACTTCAAAAACTTATACTCTACCAAGTTTGAAATCCTAGAAGAAATGGATGAATATCTGAAATCCTGGGAATCACCAAAGCTTAACCAAGAAGAGATCGACAGCTTAAACAGACCCATAATATATGAAGAAATTGAAGATGTAATAAGAAACCTCCCAACTAAAAAAAGCCCAGGCCCAGATGGTTTCATGGCAGAGTTCTATAAAACATTTTAAAAAGACTTTACAACCATTATTACTCAAATTGTTCAGAAGGATTCAAGCAGAGGGAATTCTCCCAAATTCCTTCTATGAAGCCAGCATCACTCTAATACCAAACCAGGGAAAGAAATAACCAAAAAGGAGAACTATAGACCCATCTCATTAATGAACACAGATGCAAAAATTCTTGCAAACTGCATCAAACCCAACAGACACACATCAAAAAGATCATCCGCCACGACCAAGTTGGATTCATACCAGAGATGCAGGGATGGTTCAACATACAAAAATCAATAAATATCATAAAACACATAAATGGACTGAAAGACAAAAACCACATGATCATCTCAATTGATGTGGAAAAAGCCTTTGACAAGCATCCCTTCATGCTTAAAGTCCTAGCGGGAATTGGTTTGGAAGGACCATTCCTCAATGTAATCAAAGCCATATACAGGAAATCCACAGCCAATATCATCCTAAATGGAGAAGAGATAGAAGTATTCCCCTTAAAGGTAGGAACTGGGCAAGGCTGCCCCCTGTCACCACTCTTCTTCAATATAGTGCTTGAAACACTTGCTAGGGCAATAAGGCAAGAAAAGGAAATTAAGGAGTACTAATTGGAAAAGAGGAAGTCAAGCTATCCCTTTTTGCTGATATGATTGTTTACCTAAGGGATGCTAAAAACTCCACCAGAAAGCGCCTAGAAATGATTAAGAGTAAAGTGGCAGGATACAAAATTAACCCAGAAAAATCAGTAGCCTTTATTTACACCAACAACAAGCAACTGAAGAAGGAATACAAGGAGACCTTCCCACTCACAATAGCCTAAAAAACAATGAAATACCTAGGAACAAACCTAACCAAAGACACCAAAGATCTCTACAAAAAAACTTTAAACCCCTGAAGAAGGAAATTGAAGAAGACATGAGAAGATAGAAAGACCTCCCATGCTCGTGGACTGGGAAAATTAGCAAAGTAAAAATGTCCATCCTACCGAAACTAATATACAGATTCAACGCAATCCCAATTAAAATTCCCAAGAGTTTCTTCGCAGGCTTGGGGAAAAAAGACCTTAATTTCATATGGAAAAACAAAAGACCCCGAATAGCCAAAGCAACCCTGAGTGAAAAGAGCAATACAGGGGGGATCTCTATACCAGACTTCAAACTATACTACAGGGCTATAGTCATAAAAACAGCATGGTACTGGCACAAAAACAGACCTGTTGACCAATGGAACAAAACTGAAGATCCAAACCTGAGCTCATACAATTTCAGCCACCTCATATGTGACAAGGGGGCCAAGAAGACACAATGGAGAAAAGACAGCATCTTCAGTAAGTGGTGTTGGCAAAACTGGATCACCACTTATAGAAGAATAAAGTTAAACCCCTACCTCTCGCCCTGTACAAAAGTCAACTCCAGATGGATCAAAGACCTCAATGTGAAACCCAAAACTCTGAAGGTGATAGAAAAAAAAGTTGGCAGCTGCTTACAAGACACAGGCATAGGAAAAGACTTCCTAAATCAGACAGCAGCTGCATAAGAAATAAGATCAACAATTGACAAATGGGACCTCATTAAACTCAAAAGCTTCTGTACATCAAAAGAAACAATCAAGGAAGTGAAGAGAAAACCCACAGACTGGGAGGAAACCTTCACTGCAGATATATCTGACAAAGCATTGATTTCCAGAATATGTAAACTACTCAAAAAACAAAGAAGAAAGAAAACAAATGAATCGCTCAAAAGATGGAGCAAAGAACTGAATAGAGACTTCACAAGTGAGGAATTAGAGATGGCTGAGAAACATCTTAAGAAGTATTCAACATCACTAATCATTAAGGAAATGCACATCAAAATCACTTTAAGATATCATCTTACTCCAATAAGACTGGCTAGGATCAAGAAAACAAATGATACCAAGTGTTGGAGAGGTTGTGGGGAAAGGGGAACACTCATCCACTGCTGGTGGGAATGTAAGCTTGTACAACCTCTATGGAAAGCAGTGTGGAGAACCCTTGGAAGACTCAAAATGAGCTTACCACCTCACCCAGTCATACCACTCCTGGGTATACACCCACAAGACTCATCTTACCGCAGAGATACATGCACAGCCATGTTTATTGCAGCTCTCTTCACAATAGCAAAAAGCTGGAACCAACCCAAGTGGCCCTCAACTGATGAGTGGATAGGGAAAATGTGGTACATCTACACAATGGAGTTCTATGCGGCAGTAAAGAAGGATGACATCATCAACTTTGCAGGTAAATGGATGGAGCTAGAGGACATCATGCTAAGTGAAGTAACACAGTCCCAGAAAAAGAAACGACAAATGGTGTCCCCCATCTGTGGATGCTAGCGCCAATTACGTATAGTATTTCTTGTGCAGGGCTCTTTGAGCTTTTGTCCAAGTAGTTGGGAGTGGTGCATATTGGAAAGAACAAAAACACCAACAACAGAAAAGACTGCATCAAAGAACTGACTGAAATGGTGAACTTCTGCTCAAAACATTCAACTTCTATATTGAGAATTTTGAAAAAGACTGAGAAAAAAATGAAAAACATGTTTGGCAGAATGCATGAGCTCTGGTGGGGTTGGGGGGTAAGGAGGGGGACACAGGTCTAGATTTGATTTGTAACATCTTGTACGAAAAATATATAAAACAATAAAAAAGACACAATAGAAAAGGTAAAAAAAAGAAAAAAGAAAAAAGGGGAGAATATTGGTTAGAATCAATTTAAGTGGTGTCACAATTTACTAATAACTTAAGAGATTTTGATTTTAAATAAGAATTCTAACATTGAGGAAATGGAAATTTAAAGAAGAAAAGTAGTCTGGTGATACCCACACAATCAGAATTCAATCTCTAGTCTTCTGATCCAATCTTAAGCAAAAATATTATGCTACATTCACTTAAAGCAAAAAAGTTAAAATTTTGCCAGGCGTGGTAGTGCACACATTTAATCCCAGCAGTTGGGAGGCAGAGACAGGTGTATCTCTGTGAGTTCAAGCCCATCCTGGTCTACATAGTGAGTTCTAGGCCAGCTGGGGCTATAGGGAGACCCCGTTTCAAAAAGACAAAAAAAAGTCAAAATTTGTCTTGAATTGTAATTACTGACTCCTTACTGAGTTTCTAAACAAAGTAAGATGACTCTGACAAATGGTTTGTACTTGGTGAAAAGGAAGAAATGACACTTCATCATGCAGTCAACAGTATTTACTGAGTATCTATGAGGTGATATTGTCCCAAGTACTGTCCAGTGGCTTACAAAGCAAAGTTTTTGCTTGGAGTCTGTAGTTCTTTCCTGAAATGTTCATAAATCACATACATACAAAAGCTAGGCAAGTATTTTTATATTTAGAAAATATTAACTGAGCCATCATTTTAAATTTAGTTTAAATTTGTAAGGTAGACCAGAGCACAACTGCACACCTGAATGCCTCAATGCACTTCTTCAATTTTTCTATCAGGGACTATCCAAGGAGGCAGTCTGTTGAAATGCATACTTTTGGCATTAAGAGGAACTGGAGAAGTTAAATCACTTAAATCATTGACCAGGTATGAGAATAATTATAAACCTATTCAGTTCTGATGGCACACATGGGAGGTTCACAGTAAAGGTAAAACATAAAGAGTAACAGAAGAAACATGTTTGGTCCTGAAAAAAGAACACCAACACAGAAAGAATTAAGGTAGCCCAATGACACCTGTCAATGTGCGCAGTTTGCTAATATATTCCTGCAACCAGCACTGAAGTTCTTAGGCACAGTTAGTAGCTCTTTATGTTCATCACTTTGTGATAGCAAATTTGATTAGCAACATGTCTATATGCATCTTTAGAGAAATGCTAAATGCTTGAGAAATTGGAACAAACTGGCTTTCATATTTTAAAGCAAGACTTTCTGAAGAACAGAATTAGCCAGGTGTGGTGGTATAATCATAGCACTTGGGAAGCAGAGGCAGGTGGATCTCTGTGAGACTGAGGCCAGCCTGGTCTACATAGTGAGTTCCATCAGCTGGGATTACAGGGAAATCCAGTCTCAAAATTCCCAAATTATAAAATTATAAATTATAAAATTACATACACATACAAAATCACACATGCACAAAAATAAAATAAATGGAAAAGAACAGTATGACAGTACTAAACAAATTAAAGACCAGAAAAATTACTTATATATGCTTCTTACCTTTAAAGACAGGGATCTAGCTAGACAAAAATGGTCAATATCAATAACAGAGGCTAAAAATCCAGCTAAAAGAACTTCTCCCAAATCAGTCTTCTTCTTAATTCCAACAACTATTGCCCATGACCACATGCCAATCACACCGTGGACTGTGTTATCTGAGAGGGCTCGAAGCCAGTCATTTTGCTGAATTGTGGAAAACTGAAGAAGCTTGTCAGCTACTAGGCAAAAGATCCCCAGACCAAGGCTGGTAATAAGAGACTCAGTGCTACAAGATTGGAGCAGAGCATGAGTCTTTTCAACCTCAGATGCCATCATCAACGACACGTCAGTATAGAGGGAAAGCTGTCAGAAACCAACAGTCTATTCTTGTTTTCATCCCAGTATCCTAAAATAAAAATCAGAGAAAAAAATATTCATGAAGGTTATGGACTGCTATACAATATTCTTTTTTTGTTGTTGTCTTTTCCAGACAGGGTCTCCCTGTAGCCCCAGCTGTCCTGGAATTTGCTCTGTAGACCAGGCTGGCCATGAACTTACAAAGATCCACCTGCCTCTGCCTCCCAAGTACTAGGATTAAAGACGTGCGTCACCACACCCGGATTGTCAATATTCAAACAAACAATATCAGCAATAATTACAGGAATATAAACCAAATTGGAAAAACTAGCATTCCCTACATGTGATATACAGTATGCCATGTGACAAGAATAATAGATTACCATTTCAGGAGTAACGGTTTATATGGTATCAAGGAGATTTCAGAAAGCCCAGTGACTATAATTTATTCAAATAGTTCTGTCACTCACAATTTACAGGACGTGGCAGCAGGCATCCACTGTGGCAATGCACCCAACTGCTTTCCATACGTTTGACAAAAGTATTCCCCTCCTTCGGGATAACTGCTTATCCTTGATACCCAAACTCCAAGCCATCTGATTCAAGTTTCTTGTTTCTCTGGCAGCAGTGTCTAGTGTTGTGGTCACGGTCGCCCAGGCTGGTCCTTAACAGGATTTTCCTTTGAATCTGGTATGAAGGGTCCTTTTCTTCTTGAAGACCAGAGGCTCTAAGACATGAAACAGCTGAGGACAAGAAAATCCTACACCAAGAGACACAAGGACAAAAACCAAGAGAATGCTGAGCATGGAGAGTCCGTGGGTCCAGTCTCCAGGATGTCCTGGCTCCTCCGGCTCACCCTGCACTTCTTCTTTTTTTTTTTTTTTTTTTT